>MU123839.1:30433-81814 GCA_014904935.1 Melanogaster broomeanus | reverse complement strand
ATTTATGCTTGATAAAATATTAGGGGTGGATCAGAATGGATAGCAGTGGATACCCCTGATGGCTCTACATGCCAGGGGATAACCCATATAAACAGGTGGGCTAGCCCATAACATTTATGATACTATCAACAAATCTAGGGTCTGTGGGCTAACCCAACAGAATTGGCACATGAGGACCCCTAACACCCATTCTTAGTGTGGGAGAGCCCAATGACTGACTGGGCTAACCCATAGATATGAGGACTTGCTGGGAAGAAGTCACTTTATGGGCTAACCCATATAGACATATAGGGATAACCCGATAGAAATCTTGGTGAAGAGTGGGATAGCCCAGGAAAATGATGGGAGGACCAAGGAATTGATACCCCTTAGGTATATTGCTCTCACCAAATATGTGGCGCCTAAGAGGCCCCATGTATGGGGTGACTGAAGTGCTAAATACCTGATTGTCAGATCCTCAAATAGAAAGAGACAGCGAGGAGAGACATGCCTCAGTCGAGTTTCTGCCCGCAACACCTATCCCCGGGCCGTCTAAGGGATCCTGTGCTTGTGCAGTAGATGCCTCACGACGTCGCGTGAAGGCTTGGCGAACTCGATCGACTCGACTACGAACTTGTTGACTGTTTTGACTGGCAGAGGCAGCAGGGTGAGGGCTGGGAGTGACAGTGGACCCATGGTCGGTAGCATGACTTGGATCGGAGTCATGCTGTTTCCCGACATCATTTGGGATAGGCTCTGTGGGAGTGGTATCCGGTTGCGGCTGTTAACTGGCGTTAACACGAATGCTCGTTACGGTGAGACGAAGCACACTTACATCCATGGAACTTTCCGTTAGTTGACCCTGGACTGCTGATCGACAGACTGGCTGTGATTGCACCTGTTGTCGAGAGGCAGGTTACGTCGTCGGCGAGTAGCGATGAGGGAGGTAGTTGTGATCGTACCTTATCTTTGCCATATTTCTTCTTGCGCGTGAATGGGTTACTAAACTTTGAAACGCTCTTCTTCTGGGGAAGTTCTGTTTCTAGACGAGGTGCAGCTGGTGCCTGTGGAAGGTGTATGAGAATATAAACAAAAATAGAGAGAATGCCACGAACGTTAGGCAAGTCCACATTGACAAAGTCACCGCATAGTGAGTCGCATGTGTCCTCAGCAGGTACTACTGCAGGACACTGAGGGAGTAATGAGAACATTCTACAGTATGGTGACGGAAGACTGACATCCAGGAAGTCGCGTAGCGAGGATGACTCGCTGGGACGCCTCTTCAACGGGGTCACTTCATCTGCCACATCCTTCCCGGCGACATTCTTGTCCTTGTCGTTGTCGTTGGTGTGTTGCGTGCCTTTCTCTTCGTGAGGTTGAGGCTGGAGTGCAGTTTCGTGCATGTACTCGTCAGTGGAAGCCAAGTTCTAGTAGATCTGAGATCCACATACATCAAAGAGTTGCTGTGAGTCAAGATTTACGTCGTCTACCTGGATGGAGGTCCATGAGTCGACAGAGTTTGGTGAACAGCGAGAAATGTGGGCGCGTACTGCATCATTCAATGTCGTCGCCGTGTTCTCGAAGAGCAATGGGGGAATGATGCCTTTCAGCCTCCAAATGCGAACCCTCCTGTCGTCTCCCCCACTGACGAGATGACTGCCGTTAGGTGAGATTGCCACGGAATATATGGCGCGGTCGTGCTGAAGAGCGGGCCCGAGTTGTTGTCGTGTCGTTGTATCCCAGAGACAGATTGAATTATCCCACGAGCCAGATACAATGAATTTGCCATTCTGTGAGACTACGATTGTTACGTGGGTTGTCGTAAGACAAGCCTCGTCACAAATAAAGGATTCTCGCGTGGTCCGGGTAAGGGACACGCGAGGTCTATCCACGAATAGTACGTCCGCTCAAAGAGTGGGACGTCAACGACTCAGAGGCTGGAAGTCAGACGACTGAGGAGTCAGGCAGGTGATGCTAGACAACGTAGAATAGCTTGGGGAATACATGTGTGGTGCTACAGTTTATATACGCGGTAGTCTAAGTGGATAGAAAGGGAGAACAATAGGAAGCTATTGTTCGACGCGTATGTAGCACAATGGGAACCGAAACAGAGGGTAGCTATTGTTAGCCAAAAGAGTGGAACAATAGGATGATGGGATCGTTGACTGTAGATGAGTCGAAAGTCAACGATCTAAAAATACATGGTAAGTAATCTTATCTCTAAAGGGCGCTTGGGAGATAAGATAGACGCGACGCGAGCAACAAGAGAAAAATCGTAACATTACCCCCCGTTCAAGATTGTGAGTCACCTGACCTTACAACACGTCAGAATTCCCCGTGAGACGG
The DNA here is from genome assembly GCA_014904935.1 of Melanogaster broomeanus. Classification (NCBI taxonomy): domain Eukaryota; kingdom Fungi; phylum Basidiomycota; class Agaricomycetes; order Boletales; family Melanogastraceae; genus Melanogaster; species Melanogaster broomeanus. Next base: position 79,489 of record MU123839.1, on the reverse strand, counting down.
GCCGGGCGAGCCGGTCATATTGGCGAGCGCTTCCTCCGGGAAGGGGTCGTCGGTCTCATAGTCAGGGAGTCCGTCTTGGACAAAAACGGATGGGACGCCGGCTGGGGGAGGAGTAGAGGGGCGACGCCGCTGAGGACAGTCACGTTGGTTGTGGCCGGGGTGGAAGGTGCGGCAGGTTGGGCATTCGTAGTAGCGACAATTGATGCGAATATGCCCCAGGCGGTGACATTCGAAGCACGAGGCGGCGTAAAACGCGTGAGTGGGACGAAGGATTGGGCCGGTCTGAGTTTCGCCGAGGGCGTCCCGGGCGAGGCGTTCTTCGGCTGATACCGAGACTGGTTGGTCATGGAGCGTGAGACGCTCCTCGGTTTCAAAGAGTGCTTCCGCGATCTGTCAGCGAGAGAGGCCGAAGACTTCTTCCGTATCCGGAGACGATAGCGACGAGGGTGTACCGGAGGTATTGGTCGTAGTACGACCTGCATGTGACAGGGGTACTAAAGGGATGGGACGAGCACGACGAGGGGCGGCACGAGGCAGGATTGGGACGGGGACAATGTTCTCGCCGTCGGTGGTATCGTCGTCGCTGACGACAATAGGGTTAGAAGACGATCCCGCTGAGGCGGAGCTCGAAACGGACGACGGAGGGGACGTGGGGGAGGATTCCTGGCTGTTACGCCGTGAAATAGCATAGTGAATGGATTGGATGTCGTGTAAAGTGATCTCCGTAGGGGCATCGACAGTCGCGGGATTGGTGTTAGGTGACACGGCGCGGTGCATGCCAATGATTCCGGAATCGACAAGGGTAGGAGATTCAAGGCGACGACGATGAGCTCGGGTGAGAACATTCTCGAACCCGAGTTGGTGTAACAGATTTAGGAGGGCGTCTTCCTGTCGAAGACGGATCCCCGTGAGGAGCAAACCCACTAGTCGGGCTTGCTGATCCTCGGAGCGGCGTAGTATGGGAATGAATGTTTCGAGGCGAAGGGTTTGCATCAACGCGTGGTGAGCACTTTGTAAAGGCGAGTGTCTGCCCATTTGATTATCGATTTGGCGAGCGAGAGTGATGTCACGAAGGTTTCGCAGTACAGCGAGGTTTAGTTCCGTCGGCGGCGGGGGACGGATTCTTCGTCCGTAGGGGACGTATCGGCGTTCGTTCTGTTCAGCTGTTCCATGACGAGAAGTAGGAGCACGACGGGGCGGCATAATGAGAAGTATGGGTTTTCGACGATTTCTATAGGAAGAGACGTGGTGGGCAGCAGTTTAACGAGATTGAGGGAAGGCTTTAGGTCGTGACCGTTTATAAGCTTTCAGAGCGTCGGGGGCATTCCTCAGGTGGGAAGGAGGTTCCCAAGAGTTTTCCGACGACGGGTATCCTTTCCATTTGACCAGGAATTTGCGACGAGCTGCGGATCCACGATGTGAAATAATTTTCTCAACTTCCCATTGTTCTTCTGAATTAACCACGTCAGGTGGCGGTCTTGTGAAATTCGGTCCGTACTCGGGTGTTTCGCGATAGGACGATAAGAGAGACACATGAAATATGTCGTGAATTTTCCAAGTGATCGGGATTTTCAACTGGTAGGAAACAGGGGATAGAACCTTGACGATTTCAAAAGGTCCTTCACGTTTCGGGGCGAGTTTGCGACTGGGGTAGTTGAAATTGAGGTTCCTGGCCTCGAGCCAGACCTTGTCGCCTAATTTCCAGGGGACAAATCGAGAAGAAATTCTTTCCTTCATGACTCTTGCAGCGATGTCGTGTGCGGCTAGGGCTTCTTGGCGGGCAGAGGTAAGTGACGTCATGCGATCTTCTATCGAGGGGATCGCCGTCTCTTTAATTAAACTGGGGAAAGCTCGGGGTTCATATCCGAGCATTAAGAAGAATGGGGTCTTCTTGGTTACGGAGTGGATGGCGGAATTATGGGCATATTCCGCGAAGGGTAGGAATCGTGTCCAATCGTGGGGTTTACCATCGCAGAATATGTGGAGGTAGGTTTCTAGTTCTTGATTGACCCGTTCAGTCTCTCCATCGGTCTGTGGATGGTAGGCTGAGGATAGGGCTAGGTCATACTCGAGGATTCGTGCAAGTTCCTTAGCGAATTTCGAAGCGAACTGCGGTCCTCGATCTGAGATGATTTTGTCGTAAAGTCCGAATCGAGTGAAGACTTTCTCAAAAAAGACGTCTGCGACTTCTTCGGCGGAGATCGATTTCGAACAAGGGTGGAAAATTACCCCCTTCGAAAGGCCATGGTCTACCACGACCATGACAGAATCGAAGCCGGCCGAAAGGGGAAGGCCGGTGATCAAATCAACGGAGACTTGCTGGAAGGGACGAGAGCAAGTCGAAGGGATTGGCATTAACGCGGGGACGGAAGGGTGTGTATTAACCTTCATAGACTGGCACGTGGCGCAGCCCGAGACGAAGCGGCGAACGAAGGTAGAGAGTCCCGGCCACCAACAATCACGGGACACGAGTTCAGTGGTACGAGCGACACCGGGGTGACCCGAGGTCGGGGATGCGTGTGCAGCACGAACGACGGCAGGGCGATGGTCCGGGGGAACGTACAGACGGCCTTTATAATAAAGCTTGCCGGCGGTATATTGCCAGTCAGAGACCGTGGAGCGTGGAAAGAGTGGCGTGCCCTGTTCAAGGGCGCGTGTAGCGTCAAGGACGAGAGGATCAGAGGAAGAAGACACCGCTAGTTTGTCGAGGAGTTCAGCATCGATGGCGCGAACAAACAAACCGGGAGGGAGTAGTGTCACGTCGTGGTTGTCGGAGGACGAATCCGGGCAGTTGACGCGAGAGAGTGCGTCAGCCGGGCCCATAGCAGAGCCGGGGGTGTGGACGAAGCGAAGGTCGTAGTCGGCGAGGGTTAACAACCAACGGGCTTGCCGACGGGAGAGTTTCTGGGGAGAGCGGAAATACGTAAGGTTCTTATGATCCATTAGAACCGTCACAGGGTGGGCAGTGCCCTGTAGGTAATGTCGCCAGGCCTGCAAGGCGTGGATGACAGCAAGTAGTTCGCGGTCATAGATGTCATAGTTACGCTCCGCGGGAGAGAAAGTTTGCGAGATATAGGCACAGGGATGGAGGTCTCCATTGCCATCACGTTGCATAAGGACGCCTCCAGAGGCGTGGAGAGAGGCGTCGGTCATTACTTCAAAAGGTCGAGAGACGTCGGGCATGGCGAGGACAGGGAGCGTCTTGAACTTGACCTGGAGTTCCTTGAACGCTTTGTCACAGGCGGGAGACCAAACCCAAGGGGAGAGCTTCTTGGTTAGGTCGGTGAGAGGTCGAGCGAGGGTAGCGAAGGAGGGGATGAAGCGGCGATAAAAGTTGCAGAACCCCAAAAATGAGCGTACCTCCTTCACATTACGGGGAGTAATCCATTCGTCGATGGCTTTGACCTTTGACGGGTCCATTTTGAAGGCGCCATTGCCAACGACGACACCGAGGAATTCTACTTCTGGTACGGCGAATTGACATTTTTCAAGTTTCAGATATAGGTCGTGTTGTTGGAGTCGTTCCAAAACACGACGAGTTCGTTCTTCATGAACCGCGGGATCTGAGGAGTGGATGAGGAGGTCGTCCATGTAAATGGCTAACCATCCTTCGGCGATGAAGTCGGCGAAATAGGAGTTCATCATGGCCTGGAACGTTGAAGGGGAGTTACATAGGCCGAAAAACATCACCGTTGGTTCGAATAGTCCGAACGGTGTGATGAACGCTGCCTTCCAGCGATCTTCCGGTTTGATTCGTACGTTATTATACCCCCACCTTACGTCAAATTTCGTAAAGATCGACGATCCTTTGAGTCGATCCATGAGATCGGAGATTAAGGGAAGGGGATATGCGTTCTTGATCGTGTGGGAGTTGACATAACGGTAGTCTTGGCAAGGTCGAAGACTACCATCCTTCTTCGAGACAAAGAAGAAAGGGGACGCTTGCGGGGATTTCGAGGGGACGATCTTTCCTGAGGCGAGGTGTTCGTCGACGAAGGCTTTGCATACTTCGAGTTCCTTCGGATTTAGCGGATATACTTTGGCTATCTTTGGAACGAAGGAGTCATCTAAGTCTATGGCGTGATCGAACGTCCTTTCTGGAGGAACATGATCGGTAGCGGACTTTTCGAAGACCGTTTTGTATTTGGCAAAAGCGGCCGGAAGAAGGACCTTCTCCTTAATCGTTTGTTGGGCTATTTCGGTCGCCAGCGTCGTTCGGAGGAGAGAGGGTTGGAATCGTTTGAGGTATTGGCGACGGATATAATCCGAGCCATCTCCCCCGAGATAGCGAACGAGATACCTCTGTTCGACGAGGTGTTTCTGATCGAATCAGGGTCGAACCGGAGATAAGTGCCGATGAGGCAGTTCAATTTCTCCGGTTTCCCAATCGATAATCGGGTTCGCATATTTTAACCATGGCATGCCAAGAATGGCGTTTTCTTTGCCACAGTTGACAACGAAGAATTGTTGCTTCATTTCACGGTCATCGATTCGGATTGTGACGGTAGTGGTGAAGCGGCAAACTTGTTTATTTGGGGAACCGTCCACGTTACGCGGTGTGAGCGGTTTCGAGAGTCGGGAGAGGGGAAATCGGTGTTTGATAGCGAAATGCGTATCCATTACATTGATGGATGCTCCGCTGTCGATCAGGGCATGAGAGTCGACGATTATTGTACCAGGTTTTCGGAAGAATGCGACAGGAATACGAAACGAGTTGCCATTCTTCTTTTCAGGTACAATTACAGGGATGCGAGGAGTAAACGTCGACTTAACTCCTCGATTCAAAAACCCACCCGATCGATCTCGGGTTCCCCAACGCTTTCGTCATCTTCCTGCTTCTCTCCTTTCCCCTCAAAACACATCTTCATGACGTCCAAGATCTCGGTTTGGGAAATCTTCCTTCCCGTAAGGGAGGAGATGTATTGTTGGACTTCAGAAGGCGATTCTTCGATTGCCCGGACCGTCTTGGCCGGGTTCCTCTTCTTCTTCCTATCTTCGCCCTTCTTCGGGCAGTTAGCGACGCGATGGCCAGATTGACCGCATTTGAAGCATAGACCTTTCTTCATGTAGTCGGCCCGCTGAAGGGGCGAGAGGTTGAGTCGGTCTACGTCCATAGCGTCAGGGTCCCTGGCGGTGCGCACGGAATGGGAGGAGGGGTTCCACGTGCGGTTATTTTTGAATGATTGGATGCGGGAATTCTGCACGGAGAAATGTTGCGCCTTCGCGATCCATTCGTCTAGAGTCGCGGGGATGGTGTCCATACCCATGATACGGGTGGAGAGATCAATGTGGAGTCCTCGGGAGTACCACGAGATGAGGGCGTTGTCATTGGTGATTCCAGATCTCTGAGCGAAGAGACGGAATTGGGAATTGTATTCTTCGAGACCACCGCACTTCTTTTGGTCAAGCGTAGATAGTTTGGCGGTGGCAGTTTCCTTGGTATCTTGTGTTACGAAGGAAGTTCTGAACTTGGCCTCGAATTCGGGCCAGGTTCCGTAATCTGGGGTTCTCATGGCGTCTACCTTTGCATAGAAGGTTTTGGCCCAAGAGGCGGCGGTGCCTTTAGTCAAATAGGACAAGGCGGCAAGAACCTTCTTTTCATCAGTGTCGTAAACGTGAGTGTTGATGCGGAAGTACGCTTTTACACTCAGGATCCAACGGTTCGCGTCAGAGGGCGAGCCGTTGAAGGCGGAGGGTTGCCCGACCTTGATCTCCGGTGCTTTGGTAGCCATAGGGATGGGAGTTCGCGGTGGAGGTGGAGCCGTTGTCTGGACGGCGGTTTGTGGTTCGGGGAGAACGATGGCTTCCCACCAGCGACGGAATAGAGTCGGGTGGTCGTAGGGATCTTTATTTGTTTCGTGGGCGAAGTCTGCTCGAGCGGCGTCTGGAACGGAGTCGAGGAAATCTTCGTCGATCTGTGAGAGTTCTTCTGGTTCCGATGGGGTAGTAGATCGGGGTGAGGATCTTGTCGTGTAATCTGTAGGCGAGGGGGTACTCCTCCGGTCTGAGCAGCCGTGAAGGGACTGCGAGGGGTCGATGGGGGAGTCGTTTTGTCTATTTGTGCGCTGGGGCAGGTTTCCCAGACGCGTCAGGTCTCGGAGTGGGTGTTCGGCTACTGAATAGTAGGAACGTTCTGAGAGGAAGCTATTCTTTTGTTACGTGGGTTGTCGTAAGACAAGCCTCGTCACAAATAAAGGATTCTCGCGTGGTCCGGGTAAGGGACACGCGAGGTCTATCCACGAATAGTACGTCCGCTCAAAGAGTGGGACGTCAACGACTCAGAGGCTGGAAGTCAGACGACTGAGGAGTCAGGCAGGTGATGCTAGACAACGTAGAATAGCTTGGGGAATACATGTGTGGTGCTACAGTTTATATACGCGGTAGTCTAAGTGGATAGAAAGGGAGAACAATAGGAAGCTATTGTTCGACGCGTATGTAGCACAATGGGAACCGAAACAGAGGGTAGCTATTGTTAGCCAAAAGAGTGGAACAATAGGATGATGGGATCGTTGACTGTAGATGAGTCGAAAGTCAACGATCTAAAAATACATGGTAAGTAATCTTATCTCTAAAGGGCGCTTGGGAGATAAGATAGACGCGACGCGAGCAACAAGAGAAAAATCGTAACAACGATAGACTGGACAGTCGCGTCGTGGCCTCTCCATTCCTCAAGTTGCGTGCCAGTCGAAGGGTCAAAGCATTTGATGGGACCACCCGACACCCAGCGATGAGTCGCTGGCCATCGGGCGTCCATGCCAGTGAACATGCATTCACTTTGATGGGTGGGATGAGCGGTTCCCCAGAGTCACTTTGCCAGATTCGTATGTATGTCATTGTGGTCACAACTCGCAACTCGGGAACTGCCGCCTGGCATCGGCAGAAACCTTGCTTGTGGCTCATTACTTGTATTCAGTCTTTCCTCTGTTATGCAGTCGTTCAGTTTTTTCGCCATTGTAACTGTTCACGGATCTGTCGGCAGTTTTGCTGTCCTGTTGTCTTGGTATCTTTCTCGTCTTTGTATTTTTTTCGCCTTAGCGCTGTCTGACAAAACAGTTAACATTAGATGGTCCACCTCGCCCCTTATCGAAGCTTTAGCAACTAGTGGGTTCCGGGGATCGTTTGTGAAGGGTCGAGTGGTGGTTGTGGGGATCACCCCGCCCCCATCGACTCTTGCAATTAGTGGGTTCGGGGATTGTCTGCGAAGAGTCGAGTGGTGGTTGCGGGGATCACCATTTGGGCTCTCTAGCGAAATGGGGGTTGTAGGCCGCGTCGCTGCATACTTCGGTGCAGTGGAAACTCAAGGACGAGGGAGTCTCCATCTTCATTTACTGTTGTATTTGAAAGGGGCTCCAAGCAGTTCTGAGATGGAGAGATTTTTAGAAGACGACAATTTCCGGCAGAAGGTAGTTGCCTTCATTCAGGCGAATATACAGTCTGACCTGTCTGGAATGCGTTCAAAAGAAGAGATTGAATGCTTGCCGAATGAAGTCGAAGTCGCATGGTCCCGACCTCCAAATCCCGAGATGAATGACAGAGACTATTGGCTGGCAGTACGTCAGCTTGAATACAAGGTGGTTCGCGCCAAGCAGATTCATACTTGCAGTCCTCGGTGATGTCTTCTTCCTGATAAGGTTGGGCGCTTTTACTGCAAAAGACATGCTCCTTTCGAACTATCGACCGATGACGAGGTGGAGAAAGATGGTCGGTGGCGTTCGAAAAGGTCGTATGGCTTCTTAAATGGATGGATGCCATCTCTCAGCGTCAACATTCATTGTAACAATGATGCCAAACTTCTGACGAACGGAGGGGACACTCGAAATGTGTCTTTCTATGTGACCGGATACCAGACGAAGAAACAAGGAAAGAACTACAACGTGTCCGCAGTGATGGCAAAAGGATATGCGCAGCATGTAGAGAGGCAGAGAAATGCAACATATTTGCAAGCTCTTCGGGATCAGCAGTGTCTGCTTCTCTTTCGTGTTGTGCACGCGATCAATCGCGAGCAAGAGCTGTCGGCACCCATGGTCATTTCATACCTAATGGGTTGGGGGGACACCTATTGCTCCCATCATTACACTCCGGTGTACTGGTCGGCATTCACTCAATTGTTGGTGGCAGAATTTCCATCATTGCATATACACTGTGATGTCGAAGACACAATTAATGAAACAGGAGGTAAAGTGACGGAGAAGGCTGAGTCGGAGGTGAGTAACTTGGATATGAATGTGAAGAATTACAAAATGATGTTGAAGTAGGGATCCTCAATGCCTGTCACACTGGACGTGGCATCTGGGAGACTGTATGCCAAAAGTCAGGTGATGGACTACCGGTGTGAATCGCGCTGAGGATCTATGTTGAAAACCAACACAAACCAACAGCCCAGACCCTTAGCGGAACTGTCGTTGAACGGCCGGTGTCTGGTTGTTCGGGTGGTAAAGATATTCCTGGTCGAGGAGTAGGGTGAGGGATGGGTAGTGGTGAAGTCTTCTTGACTTCAGATGATGACGATGTAAGCGTAGATGGATAGGGGTGAATTCCTCTTGACTTCAGATGATGATGACGTAAGCGTGGAATAGGGGTGAAGTCCTCTTGACTTCAAATGACGAATAGACGAAGCCTACACTGAGGCTAGACTTGAGATTGAACTTGAACTTGAATTGGGAGTGACTATCAGAGAGTGACTGACTATTTACAGGGAAAGTAGGTAGGTTTATATACTACTGGAGACTTTGTACGCTCATGCGTACCAATGGCAGTGAAAGAGAGTGATGAGTAATAAAGAGAAGAATATTAGTAAGCAAAGGAGAGAAATTAGTCAGCTTGACTGTGCATGACTATGCATGGCTATGCTTCTGAGTAAGCAAAGTGGAGCTCCTGAGTAATCAAGGAGAGGCTGAGTAAGGATGATGTAGTCATGCTGTGTATGTGCTGACGAAGCGGATGAGTAAGAGAGGGGATGGATGATAGAGCATGATGGAGGATGAGTGAGTGAGTGATAGAGTGCTGACTGAGCAAGGCAGGGTGGATGACTAAGCAGGCCAAGCTGTGTTGCCATAGACACGATGATGTCATCAGTATCCCAGTAGTGTCCCATGAGCGTCCCATGAACATCCTATGTCTCCTGTGTGCATGAACTCTGGTGTCCCTTTGTACAGTTCCAGCTCCTCTGTGAACGTGCAATGACTGAGCACTTAATCAAAGCGAAGGAGTGAACTGAGATTGAGGAAGATGATTGGTGAAGGGGATTCGTCCTGTCTCTGCTGAACAGAAGGTGTGGGAGAGCATACAGGTTGAATAGAGTCTGAGAGTTCGTGCAAGTTGTCTGGCTGCCATGATGAAAGGAGGGAATATTGCAACTGGCGAAATTTGGACAACCGGATGAGAGAGCGAGGGATGTAGACGGTGCAGGATGGAGGAAGGAATTCTCCATATGCTGAGTGGAGAGGGACAACGTGGAGGATGATATGTCTTTGATCAAGCCATATGACTGACTTGATAGATCCAAAATAGATGCGCGTTTCAGTTGAGCTCTGAATGATAAGTTTTCGCCCTGTGTGAACAGGGAATGGTATGGCAGGGGAAATGACGTGATAAGCCATGCTGGCGTTGACTGGTTGTCAAGTGGCTGGCCGATGGCATGTGCATAACCATTAGATTGAGCGAACTCGTGTATCCAGGAAGCGCTTGATGGCAATGATGACATATTGGTGTGATAGTGTGATGGGAAGCGAATGGTGATGGCAGGTGTGATGCAAAGAAGTTGGATGGCAAATGAACGGCAAATGAACGGCAAATGAAAAACATGCATGTATGCTGGCATGGGCGCTTAAGGTTTGCTGGCCTTCTACGTTGAGTGAAGCGAAGATCCTCTATTTTGGGAGAGAAGATCGGATCAGCGGGATCTTGGCCGGGATGCCGTAAGGTTGCAATGTTGAACGCGTAACGGGTAAAATCTTTTCTTCTTTGACCGTGTCGCTTGCCTCCAGTGCGAAGGATGACTGCACTGATCTTGTAGTCGTCTTTCTGCACTTGACGTATGTCTTCTTTGTCATCATAGGTCCAGTGCGATGCATGAAAACAACGTTCTGTTCTCATCGTCTGCACTTGGCGCATGCTTGGGTCGTATCTTCTTCATCCGTTCTTCATGCTCACATCACCAACACTTTTGGTGTGTGACACCGGAGTGGGGAGACATGCTAGAAGACATGAACGTGATTCAATTTTTTTGCAACACATATGAGACACGTATCACCAATTCTGAAACAGCCATTTTCCCCCCTTCTATTACGTTGTCAGGTGCACGTCTTGGACGGCCGAAGCATCAACGTGTGCGATACCGTCAATCTCATCCGTGTTATGATACGAAGCAACGGGTCATCCGACCAGAGGACCACAACAATCTCCTTAATTTTATTGGTCGATATTTCCCCCGCAACGATGATAACGATCGGATGAACTTCTATTATGCAAACATGCTAGCTCTATTTCGACCTTGGCGGAGTATAGCTGCTGACCTGAAGGCCATTGACCAGACGTGGCGAGAGGCCTTTGACGAATGGAAAGGACAAATGATGAAGGAGCAGTTGGATATGCTGGACAACATTCAATATTTCTATGAATGCGAGCGTTCAGCTCAACATCACCGCGTTGTCGACGAAGAAGACGAGAGACAAGGTGGTGGTAGAGTCGATGGAGACGAAGAAGACGAGAAGACGTATAATGAGATGTTTGAGGAGTGGCAAGAGCATGACGCTACCCATCGATCATGGTCGATGTCGCGAGAGGAAATCCATGGAGTGCTTGCAGTGGAGGCTGGAAAGATGGCTAAAATCTTTCCAGACGAGAATGGAATGGACCAAGTACACACCATCTCGATACGCGACCAAATTCGTAAGGTCACAGACGAGGACATGTTGCAGCTACGAAGATGGAGAGAGCAGCTTGCAGCAGAGGACGAAGACTATAGCACGGTCACAACTGCTGCAGTCAACCCCCAACGATCAGATGGAGATGTTTTACGTTTGCAAGATATCATTTCGGAGTCAAATATGCCGCCCAGAATGCAAGGCATCGACAACACATTTGCGTCAGAGAGTGCTCTGAAAGGAATTGATGCTGAGCTACTCAATGTCGACCAACGAAGAGCGTACGACATCGTGACGTGGCACCTTGATCGCACGTTGGCAGGTGATCAACCTCCACCTCTACGTATGATAGTGTACGGGGAACCGGGCACTGGCAAATCGAAGGTCATTCAATGTATAACGGAGTACTTTGAACATCGAGGTGTTGCAGAATCCCTGGCGAAAGCAGCTTACACAGGTGTAGCATCATCTCTCATCGGGGGAAGGACATGTCACAGCGCAGCGATGATCTGTCGAAGAGACAGTACACCGTCGGCACAGACGAAGACAAAACTGCAGCAGATGTGGAAGAATGTGGCATACCACATCATTGACGAGTTTTCGATGCTAGGTAAAACATTTTTGGCGAAGATGTCTGTAAACATCAGCATAGGGAAAGGCAGCAATGCGGGCCTAGCAAACGAACACTCATTTGGAGACCTCAATGTCATTCTGAGTGGCGACATGCACCAATTTCCTCCTGTTGCATGCACACAGAGGGAGGCTTTGTTCTATGAAGGAAATGCGGAGCGGGACTCCACGTTATGCCAGGTTGGACGGTCAATCTACGAGGAGTTTACGACAGTGGTTATTCTCAAACAGCAAATGTGGGTCGTCGATCCTCAGTGGGTCGACTTTCTCTGATATCTTCGAGAAGGACGAGTACAAGAGCGACATATGCACATGCTACATTGAATGGAACTGTCCCACCCTAGTTGCCCTGCAACTGACTTCACCGCCTCTCCATGGAATGAATCAGTGTTGATCACGCCTCTGTTAGAAATCGCGCTCGTCGTAGTACCTACGTAGCTTACATAATCATACCGAACATAGTACGCGTGTCAGTAGTACTACAAACCTTAGCTTTTCGCTCACATCCTCGCCATTCGCGCCTACAGATTTCTTCGGATTTCCACAGGTTATGAGCCCCGAGTGCTAGGCCACTGTGCTTACACTCCGAAGATAGATCTGCTCACCCCCAAGGCAAGCTAGAGCCTCAAATCAAGCCGGTTACAGGTCAGCTGGTACCTTGAAACTAGCCAGTCGTTTTTCGCTCTGTGCAACCCATGTCAGTCACTCCGTGCAAACCCAGTCGTTTTCGCTCCGCGCAACCCGTGTCAGTCGCTCCATGCAAACCCATGTCAATCGCTCTGTGCAACCCGTGTCAATCGCTCCGTGCAACCCCGTGTCAGCCGCTTTGTGCAACCCTGTGTCAATCGCTCCGTGCAACCACAGTCCATCGCTTCGTGCACCCCCCTTTTTACTTGCTTTGTGCCGTCTGCAGCCATCTACCCTATTCCTTACCTCTGTGATGCTTTCCCCCTGCTGAATACTCCCCGCTCATCACGACCATTGGCGCTACTCCTCTAGATGACCTCGCCGTCTCTCCTGTCATCACGCAGACGCCGAACGAAGAGTCCCGCCAACAATCCAACTCAAACCCTGAACCGTCAGGGGTTGTATTCGCCGCCCATAAAACGCCTCATCAACCACCTCCATCACAACGTCAAAAGCGGCCAATTCCTTTAGGCCCCCAGTGCTACAAGTGCTGCGGATTCGCGCACATTGCCGCTGACTCCCTTCCTATTAACCCATATTCTCTTTCAAATTCCCCTCTCCCCATTTTCTGTTCCTACTTACTGACTATGTCTCGCTCGAGGGGTTGTGTTGGAAATCGCGCTTGTCGTAGTACCTACGTAGCTTACATAATCATACCGAACATAGTACGCGTGTCAGTAGTACTACAAACCTTAGCTTTTCGCTCACATCCTCGCCGTTCGCGCTACGGATTTCTTCGGATTTCCACAGCCTCGACATGGGGTATGCACGAAGTGGAACGAGTGCACGTTACGGAAACACTGCAGAGAATCGAGAAAAACTCTGTTTGTCAGTAATGCGGAGGATAGGATCAGTGGACGTCCTTGCAAACTGCCGAAGTGCTCGCGACAGCCCATCGTCAGCTAAGAAGGAGAAATGGAGGAGATGACCTCCCAGAAGTGATTGAACTTGCAGTGGGAATGCGGGTCATGGTCACCAGGAACTTGGACACAGATCTCGACATCACCAATGGGGCACGAGGCACCGTCATCGATATTAAGATGGAAGCTGATCAACCGGTGGCGGAAGAGACAAACAATATGGTCCATCTTCGTTCACCACCAGCATTCATCCTTGTCAAATTAGATAAGACTCGCGCAAATCGGCTAGAAGGGCTGAAAGACAACGTCATTCCAATCGAACCAATCAGCAAATCTTTTCGAATCACCATGCAAGACGGAAAGACGATGACACACACAGTGACTCGGAAGCAGCTTCCCATTACTGCAGCGTACGCTTGTACAGATTACCGTGCACAAGGGCAGACACTCCCTGCAGTAGTCATTGATATCGGAACGCCGCCAACAGGAGGACTGAGTCTGTTTAATCTATATGTTGCGCTGTCCCGTAGCACAGGAAGAGATACAATATGGCTTCTTCGAAATTTTGAAGATAGGTTCTTCAAGGTGCCCCAGGTAGCGGAACTCACTGTAGAGGATGAAAGGTTGGATGCGATGGGTAGACAAATGAAAGGGTGGTGGGAAAGGAAAAGCAGAGTTGAAAAGTAGTATGAAACAAGCACGTGTTCAAGTATACTATCGAGGGAGAATGAGAAACATTTGAATGTGAAACGTAAAGTATCGTTGGACAGACAACAAAGAGAAACGATGGAGAATGAAAGCGGAAAGGAATAGGACAAAATTTCCAACTAGGGATCAGCAGGGGTAAACCCCTGGGTACTCTGATGTTGACCCCTACCCCTACCCCCCATTACCCCTACCCCTGACCCCCAGGGGTTATTAATACATACCCCTATACCCAAGGTAACCTTGGAGGTTACTGAGGGGCAGCAGGTAATCTCTCATGGGTCTCATGGGTCTCATGGATAAGTTGACACTAATTGAATCTCATCCACCCTCAAGCTCTTCTTCCCCTTCAATATTAGGAAGTGTTGCCACTTGCAAGATTTTGCTGTCCTTCATGAGGCCCCATAGTACAATACAGAGGAGTGCAGTGATTAGCACTGATTACCATGGTGAAGTTAGGTGTCTGGCATGAAAGTACAATATTTCTTGAGGATCTGACATATTTGGTGAGTATCCCTGTGACACCAGTGAACTTGTAGGCATTGAGTCAAAAGTCATGGCTGAAGCACATAAGAGGTAGTCAAGAATAGATAGGAGTAAGCTTTAGAGATTTGAGAGTTTGATAGCAATAAGTCTCAGTTCAAGAAAACCTATCCTCTATGTACTAAAACTACTCCACTTATATACTAATCTACATATGCTTGGGCCATCACCTGCACCCACTCCAAATACAAGGGAGAACAATAATGCATCATGATTGTCCAACTTCTCCTTGTACCTTGTCAAGATGTTGACCTTCATTGATCAGGTCACATGGCCAATTAGGAGTGTGTAAGTATATACTGGTCATGTACCTTACAGACCCAGGGTATGCTGGGGGGGTAAAAATATTCTGACCCCTACCCCTACCCCCATATACCCCTACCCCTGACCCCCAGGGGTTGTCAATACCCTGCTGAACCCTATTTCCAACTGAGGGGTCAAGAAGAGATGGGACACAAGGAAAGTGACAAACGATGGAGACGACCGTACGGGGCAGGCATCGACGACGACGACGACGCGAGAGAAGGACGAAAGTAGTGTAGGAGGAGCCTAGAACAACGGCTCGTCGAAATTTGGCACCGTTCGAGAGTGACAGACGAGGGGGACGAGGTGAGGACGACAGTCCAGTGCGAGGGGCCCACAAGAGTGGGCACCCATCGACAACAGTCTCGAGGGGTCCACAACAGTGGGCACCCATCGACAACAGTCATGCGAGAGGCCCACAAGAGTTGGCACCCATCGACAGTGACAGACGACTGGGACGACGTAAGGACAACAGTCGAATGCAAGGGGCCCACAAGAGTGAGCACCCATCAACAACAGTCGCACGCGAGGGGCCGACAAGAGTTGGCACCCATCGACAGTGACGGACCACTGCGACGACGTGAGGACAACAGTCCAGTGCGAGGGACCCACAAGAGTGAGCACCCATCGACAAGGCGAGTGGGACTCGGACGACGTGGTTCAAGTTGAATGTGGTGATTACGCACAACTGTTACGTAAGTTATTGTTGACTGTGTACGATATCAGTCGAAAACGTACGAATTATGAACCGGAAAAACCTTGCAAGCAAGGTAATGTGGTTGCCATTTGGAGAAACTGTGTCCCGTGAGATCCGCGAGTGAGACCACTGCATCCGAATACCCCCCCAACTCGACCACCTTTTCGTGGGTCGTCGCGTTACAGATTATGATTGGTCTGTTCAACCCACCAGTCGCTATCCAGCGTGCACCCGAAACAGCGACTGCCAACACCATACTTCCCCCCTTCATCACTGTCCCTACCTCACGGCCGTCTTCTACCCTCCATGCTCGAACACTGGCATCGTTGGAGCCACTGATCACCTGGCTTCCATCGGGCAGAAACGCGACCGAGTTTATCCAAGACCTATGACCATGTAGCACCAACGGCAGCAATGGGAGCCCTCTAACGCGCCTGTACGCATTCCTCGCCCTATCGTAGAGCTGCGACATGTCTATCTGTGACCTTCCAGTTCGGTGAAAGACAGAAAAGGGGACGATGGGTGCGGGTATGTTTCAGTATGTTATGGTACATCGTGTCCGTGTGATTAACCCATGATAACGTGCATCACTTCACAACAAGCCAGAGGCACACGCAGCTCTTCTCGTGTGTTTGGCGCCAATCTTCATCATATAGACAAGCAACGTACGCCGATCCACAGATTTAGAAGCCAATCCAGTCGGGCTCTGGTGACTACACGATGCCGTGCCGCTCACATGTGTCAGCGTGTTGTAGTGCAGTTGCCAGTGGCTGAAAGACGGCCACTTTGATCACAACCAACCAACTGCGTTACAGGCGTTCTAAAATCGTCTGCAGTTGTCAGGGGGACGCGCACGAGGTCACTTTGAACGGAAGAAAGGCTGTCCCGCTATTCCATGACAGATGTAGCGTCGAACCTGCCAGTGCCAGCTTGACCTCTGCGCGTAGAAGCGGACCGAGGTCAGATCACTTCTTGTTCATTTCTCTCTCTACCTGTCTTGTGAGGGCGGGGTTCCATCTTTCAGACTATTGATACCTGGTTGAATCCTGCGAAATGTTGCTTCTCTACTCACCTCCACAGCTATCTCAACTCCTCTGCAAGAACCCGTCGTCGTACATGAAGCAGTTCGTGTGCGTGTTTACGAGTAGTACGTGCACTTTTAATATCCTATGAACATTGCCATCGATTGACTTACTCTCAGGCTAAGGCAGCTGAAGACACGATGTGATCCCACTGTCTCAATCCGTACATGCAACTCAGGGTTCATCCACAGAGGGCCAAGCAATGGCTCAAGGAGCACGGGATCCCCACGAAGTACACCAGCGCCAACATATATCGACGTTCGTGGATTGTTCCCGAACATGCCTTTGCAAGGCAGTGCTGGTACTCATGGAGCCACCGACATGATGACGTAGCCTGGCGAGAGTCCCTAGTGTCTTGTTTGTGTCAGGTGGCTGCGGAAGCTCACCGAGGACTCCAATGCCGCATATACTCGGCTGAGAAAACGACGTTCGACAACTTCCAGAGCCACCTAATGCAATGCCTGTCGAACTCGTAAGAGTCACACTGACCAACCTGCCCACTCCCTCAGTCTTCCAACTGGTCGAAGAGTGGCCTCTCCGATATTTGTGGCTTTCGAGGAGAGACAGCGAATTGATGCCGTTGGGGTAGGATACCCTACTATCAGCATCTGTGCCGAGAAGACGATGCCTTTCAGCTGATCGTACGTCGGCCGGCCATGAGACCTCCCTTCGCGTCTCTCCGGGAGGGGATTGTAGGACACGCGGGGGGCGTTCGAATGCGATCGAAGTTTCTGTGTGACCCTAGAGCGATCGCGCACTTTGATGCCAGAGAGGTGTGGACATATGTTTCGACCCATTGGATCGAAGTGTCTACAGACAATCTGGTGAGATCGGATTGGGTCTGGACTCTATCTGTGGCATGCCAGTGGTACAGTGAAAGACAGGAAAGGGGACGGTTGGCGCGGTGTGTTTCAGGACTTTATGGTACGTCGTGCTCGTCTTTTTAACACCTCTCCCTGACTGCTGTGCTCATGTTCCCAGCAAGTGGCTTAATCTTCGTCATATAGATAAAAACGAACGCGCGGGTACGTATTTGAACCCAATTCAGTCAGCGTGCTGAGTAGACCCTGCACGACACTGTCCGTTTTGTCATGTGTCACCCCCTTGTCCGTTCTCGCGAATAGCTTCGTGTTTGAGCTGGGAACGGACTGGAGAGGGAGGGAGAGCTATTCCTGAGACCAATAATTGTCGGGGTGTATGGGACCCCTTAGGTGGTACATCCAAGTTGGTCGAGGTTCTCCACGATACCAATGACTGTTGGCTACTTGGACCTATCTCCTTTTCCGCACATACCAAGCCTGATGGCAGCCGGGACTTTCCGTGTTGTTGAACCCTTCCAGGACAAGGACATCCCTTGAAGCTCCACACCCGACGCCAAGGCAGACGTCAGGCACAATTTCCGGTCAGCTATCATACACCCAGACCAATTTTACTACCAGGAAGACGCCATACCACAGAATACATGGTTCAACGCCGAGCCTACAGAGAACCCTCGGTGTTCCCAGAATAACCTCATCATCGAATCTTTACCTCCACCAGCCGGTAACATCACCGAACTTATTGTAACACAACCTGACCGACAGTCTGCATCTCATGGTCGTCCGTCACCTGTCGTTTGAACGCTATGCTTTGACTGCGAACCCCCTTCGCAGTGTTCCCTCCGTGCTGGTCATCCTGTGAATAGTTCTCGCGGAAGCTGATCACTAGGCGCGGGATGAGCACGGAGCCTTCGTTCTGGGTGTACGCCGAGATGATCGCGAAGTAGGTTTCCTAGGAATGAACCCGTTTAGATTGACCGGACAACTTGGGCGAGGCTGTGGAGATGCTGAACTCACGTTGTTTGGCTGTCCCCAGACACTGACCATCAGGAAGATCGTCGCAACCAAGTTCCTATACGACGTCGAGCACGTCACCAACGCCAAACGGCCACCAGCAGAGAACCCACAAAAAGAAGTATATGATGCTGTCCTTGACAAGGACTGTCATCAGCTCGTTCACCTGCCAGCGATGTAGCATTCGCCGCATTTCGAGGGCATGTTTTGTGAACCGGCCTATAGCTAGAAGGAAGAGAAGGATGTTAATGGTTACACTCGTGATGTCCCATGCGAGAGCGAGGGGAGAGGCCGAGTTGACGCTTGGGCTACAGATATGAATGCCAGAGAGTACGAATTCAGTGGCTTGCATGAGTCGGCGTCAGCATACGGAAGCTACGACTACATAGTAAACCCCACCAGAGACCCCGCTACGAGGCCCGAAGATGATGACTGCAACAGCAAGTCCCACCCCAATCCTTGCTAATATACATGTGACAAGGATAACTAAGATTGTCTTCGAACGCAAGTACATTGCGTAGAGGCGCATGGACATGATCGCTGCAGAAGTAAGAGGTTAGAACGCGAGCCGAGCTTATATCGCGGTTTGACTAACCTTCTCCTACTAATGCGAACACGAAGGCGCCGTAATTTGCGAACTTATTGAGTAGGACACCTAAGGATGTGCATCAGGACGAGGAGAGCATCAGCAAGGGATTGTATCTACATCTATGGTCCCAAATCGTCGGTCAGCAGCTCATTAGATATGAATGACGATCGGCCTGATGGGGGAAACGTACGTCTTCAATAACATGATTTAGTGAGACATAGATCGCAAGGACAAGACTCTGACTCACGGACGGTGACATTGAAATATCAGCGTTAACTTGAGTCAGTAGCGTGAGCATTCCTGGCCTGCTCGTAAAGAGGGTATACTCACGAGCCCAAAAGTTGCTACCATGCTGTTAGCCTCTTCAATTTCTGCCAGAAGGACGAAAACTTACAGGGCAAGCGCTATTCCGAAATAGCGAACCTGCGATTGTCGGGCGAAATCATGATGGTCAGTGCGATCAGCGGTGATCAAGCTAATCTCACTGACGATAACGTAAAACGTGGACATTGTCGACCATGGGGTTCTCTGGATCAGGTGCTCAGCGCAAATCCGTACAAGCACGTCCGATTTAACATACCCAGATGTGTTTCGCCTTGTGTACCCAGTGTCAGAAGACTGGATCACTCGCCCAAACTCAGTGACGCACTTCTCTTGGAAACATGATAGCTAGTTTGAGGACTAGTGTGAACAGCTTATAGAGAGGAGTTTGCACGAGAACATACCAGCATCGAAGCAGACCAAGGCGGCCGCAGCGACTGGGGGGCAGCGGCGTTAGAAGGCGTTGAAGTCGATCGGCACGACTTACCATCACACCAGTTAGCAAGCTGAATTGCTTCGATGATGGGAAACCAATCAGGTGAATTGTCCACGATGACGTCGCCCATGCTGAGGAGCTGGTGTGGAGGTGGGAGGGAAGTGACGAAGGTACTTTCGCTACATCCCTTCGAATTTTCATATGCTCGGAATCCTCACAGCAGTTCGCGATCTGTGTGTGACTTTGAATTCGATTCCAGCCGAGGCTTAGCTCCGTGAAGCGTTCAGCCTCAGGTACCATCTGTCGAAATTCTCCTCAATTCGTTTGGTTGGTCGTTTCGATGCTGGCATCTTCTTTACCAATCTCACTTGCAATTGGTTAGTCCGACATGCAATGTGTGAGGTAAACATCTCCCGGTTGCGAGGTTTCAGGAGATAAACTGGGACCACTCCACTGCCCCAATCAATCGATTGATGCACCTGCGGGTTGTGATGCATGTAATGGGCGCCTCTCTCAGCATGCGAGTATCAACGGATTGGCTTTCCCAAGGTTTTGCGTAATTATTAGTGTTAGAATTCGGGACGCGGGACCACGCAGTGAGAATAATAACGTATAATCTTGTTTGTCTGAGCTCTGTCAAACAAGTAGAGAGTAGTATGTACAGGAGGATAGCGTGAGGTATACGACGTGGTTACGTAAGCGTACAGAGCGTAAACTGTGATTTCTGATAATTAGAGCAGGTTCAAGTAGAAGGGATGGACAGCTTTCCCAGATTGGCCCCAGGCTATCCAGCTCAACTTGGTTTAGAACTTTAGAGTCAGATTCTGATGAGTGAACGGTTCGGAGTCTTGTTAGACTGCTCCATTAGTTGATCACGTGTTAGAGTACTACTAGTGTAACTTAGTAGGGTACATATCACTGAAGCGTGGCTCTTTCTTTGTGAGACGATCAGCTTGCACACCACAAACACCCGCCAGCAGACCACCCAGGACATGGCGAAACACAGCAAGAACAACACCGCCTCCTCTGTGTTCTCCTACGCAGAGAAGCAAAAGACAGAATATGGCACAAAGCGAGTATGTTTTTCATTTGCACTCTCGGGGATTCAAAACTAGTTCAAACAAGCTGCTAAAGAGAGGCTACTGCTACTAGCAACGTTTAGGCAACGAGTCCATGAAGAACTTCGACGCCTGCGCCCTCTGCCTACAGCGAGCACGCGATCCGATGGCTTGCGACCACGGCCATCTGTTTTGCAAAGAGTGTGCATACACCGATCTGCGTAGGCAACGCTTCATTCCGTTCAGCTGGTCCTTGCACTAAGAAAGGAAGGTCCCCAGTGAGTCAGAAGAAGGACATCAAGAGACAGAAAGAGCGCCTGGAGCAGCTCAGAAAAGACGCCGAAGAAGAAAAGCAGCGCGCCTTAGAAGCTGCACGAGAGCGCGTTCTGCAGGATTTCGAGAAGGGCCAACTCGGTTTATCGGCGACTGTACCTACCGTTGCTGCGACGTCCGGCGTCGAACCCCCTAAAGAAGGTGCGTGCCTGTGATACTTTGGTGGCGTCATCCTCTCAGAGCGCATCACATTTTACAGGCCGCGCAGGAAAACGAAAACTTGACTTTGATGCTTCCACAGTTGAGACGCTCATGCGAGAAGCTGAAGAAACTGCACTCAGGCAAATAGAGCGTGAGCAGGCGGAGGCTCTGCGACATAAACTTCCCGATTTCTGGTTACCATCGTTGACACCTACCTATACCTCGAACGGTCCACCGTCATCTTTTAAAGATGTCAAGGTGCAGACGATGTGTCGAGGAGGGAATCCACCTCATGCAATCAGGTGAGCTGCACTTCCCTAGAACAACGGCTCCCTTATCTCACCTCGTACTTGGAGCGTGAAATCTTTTACGTCTGTTCACTTCTCTTTTCCTGCCTCTGCGAGCCCCCGCGCAACAGGTTCGACTCCGACAGAGACAAACAAGGGCAAAAAACCAGAAGAGCCGAAAGACCCAATGATGCCCGTCTTGCAAGTCCCATCTTTCGAACAATAAAATCATGTTCTGTACGTGCTATCTGCGCGCGGCCTCGAAGCAAGGTGCTTACCTTGTACTATTCAGTAATGAAACCTTGTTCCCATGTCGTGTGCAAGGTTTGTACGGACTCCCTGGTGCGCCCCGGTAAACAGTGCATCGTGTGTGACGGGACGTTGAAGGATAAGGAGATCGTGGAGCTTCAGAGAGAAGGTACGTTACGCATGACCTCCCTCCCACTCCATCGCGAAATCAAGCTGTTACTTCCATTTCCGCTATTATTCTGTGTTAACCCCTCCCTTTCTGCAGGAACGGGGTTCGCAGGAGGGGGACTCGCCGAAGCGACGAAAAAGGGCATCGCCTTTCAAGGTTAGAGGTTACTGTACCTACATAGTTTTACTTGCGCATTGGTTGGGTTGTGCAACATCAGTGCCTTTACATAATTTATCAAGTTTATCGGATTATTCGCTTTGGCTCAGAGTTCAGCTGACCTTCCTGTGGTTTATTCTTGTGACGGCCCTTGGGATTTCACGCCCGTGACTCGAGAAGTTAACACTTGCAGTTGAAAAACGGCAAAACAGTAAAGTTCGAAGCATTCGCAAAATATAGTGGGATTCACCTTGCTTAAAGAGTAATGCAGACCAGTCTGACAAGTAATACAATCAAGGATAGACTATGTATGGTTACTACTCGGCCTCCACCCCAACATCCCCAGGTACATCCCTCGCTTCGGGATACAGTTCGCGCGCAACCTCGTCCGCCAACGAGTCCTCCTGGTCCAACGGTCCCTCCGGTGTCCTTGGAGCCGGCCCTCCGCGCTTGTAAGCTTTTCCTCGACCTCGGCAGTAGAAACTGGCGTTTCCTCAGCGGGCTCGCTCGGTGTCTCAATCTTCACCTCCTCCTCTGGATCTTCCTTCTTTTCAAGCACACTGGTCGCAGCCTCCACGACAACCGCACTGACGACCCTCTCCCCATCCACCGCGCCCGACACCCCGACCCCAGCTCCCGCCGCACTCCCGCCGCCACGCTCGTCACCTCCTTCTCTTCCGGCTTCGCAAACACGTCTCGCCCCGGCTCCGCAATAGCGCCCGAAGGAAGCGCTGTGTGCACCTCCGGCAGATCTGGCTGCGTGTCCTCGTCGACGACGATCGGCGCGCGTCCACCTGGCTCACCACCAATGGTGGCGACGGGCACGGTCTTGTTAGACGTGGGCACGTGGATGCCACCGTAATGGGCGTACTGAGGCGATGAGAACCACAAGGGCAGCGTCAATATCACGTATCGCGGTCCACTCCGAAACGCGAGATCAGCAAGAACTTACGTCGTCCAAAAACTCGTTGCTATCGATTGATAATGTACGGTCCCGCACAGCGTCGGTCCATCGCTCAGTCTCGACACTCGGAGGCGTATAAATGACTGGACTCACCATGCAAAGTCCCACGTCTTCACCCACTGCGCGCTTCTGCATTGCTTCTTCGTCCACGGGTTCCCATACGCAAGCGGACTAAACCTGGAGAAGTTCCATATCGCCGCGATAGCGAACACCGCGGCGATCTGTAGCCTGATCTTCGGCCTCAACGCGGACGTCGCAAAATCAAATACGGCGCAGGACAACAGGATGGCAAAGTATAGCGCCGGGAAGTAGTGATGTAGGAACAGTTGGCGACCCATGAGGAAGAAGGGGAAGTAGTGCATGAAGTAGCCAGTGAAGAGGAAACCGCACAGAGTGTCGTATTTGACGACCTTTGCTGGAGTTCGCGTCAGGGGTTGGTACATAAGGCGCAAGTGCTCCCTGCAGTGGGTAACTCACTGTTCTCGAAATCCTTGTACCCTCGCTTGGCGCGCAGAAGCAGAAACCCGCGAACGAGGACATAGGTAACCACAGAGAAGGTGCTTAACCACCAAACGAAAGGATTGCCGATCAAGTAGATCTGGCGGTGGTCTTTCACCCAGAAGTTCTGTGATCGCCTAAGCACAAAAGGATAGCAGTTCATCATGTGTGTAAGACCACTTACGATACCGCGGCGGAGTCGAGGCCAGGTCAGCGGACGCGAGTCATACACGTGTCTGTCCGTGAGGCCTGCGTTCGTCGTCCACATCACCCGCTGCAACTCCCAGAACTTAGACAAAAACCCTGGGATCTTATAGTTGACCTGGTCCGCGTTAGCCGGCACTGTACACCAGCATGCATAATCAGCATTACACTACTTCACGAGAAAACAGGAGTCACATACGTTGGGGATGCTTGGCAGCAGTCTCGATATACCACAACGAATTCGCCTTGACCGCATTCTTATTGCATGTAACCTCTTGCTGCTCGAACCCCCATTCCGGCAGCTTCACTTTATGCGAAAAGAGATAACAGCCAGTCATCAAATGCCTCAGCTTGAAATGCGTCCTCAGCGTCCTCAGGCGCTTGCCCGACTCCTTATCGCTCTTGTCGCCCGATTCAATCTCGAGCACCCAGTCGTCGTTTAGGTCCCCGACGAAACCGGATTGTCCGTATGCAGACACTTCGTTCTGGAAGTCGACATCAGAGACGGGTGGACGGACGTCGTGCGAGTGGAGTGATTTGTCAGTAACGATGTGCCGGAGCTTGATGCGTGACATGTGCTTGATATATTCGACGGGCTGGGTCTCGTAGTCATATTGAGGATAATTATCTACAGTTGCGTTTAAAATGCGCCATGCGTTGTTCTCGTCCCGGTGGGGGTACAGGGTAATCTGTTGTTCTGGGGGGTGTTAACCGAATGGTGCGAGGAACGAGCTGGAGTGACGTACGTCCACTTCCGCCTGGATAATTGTGGGCATGCGAATGCAAGTAGCCGCCTTGGGTATTCATATGGCGGATAGTGACCTCAGAGCCGATGGCGACATCTGAACAAACAGAAAGTTTAGGTGCTCCCAATGGACTTAAATAACGCGCGCACCAGCATATGTATCCTGCATGCCACGTCCCAGAGTCTGTCGAAACTCGGAGCTCATGAAAGCATCTCCCTCGCCCGAGCTTCCAAGGATCATGAAATGCAACTCGAACATGGTCATGTAAAACAGCACAGGAATGACAATGAGACACAACGCTCTCGCAAAAAAGTGCCTTGCCCAAGTTGAAGGCTTGACCCGCAAATCCCCAAGGAGCAACCAGAGTTGCAATATAGTGCACACGCCAACAGTCGCAACCGTGAACAGACCGACCCATTTGCAGGATAGAACCGCGCCGAGCGAAAGGCCGGTGAGAACGAGCCACGTCCACCATCGCTCCGTGAAGGGCTTCTGCTTGTCCTCATTCGAGAAGCCGACGAAGAGGAAGATCGTTAGGGCAGTGAAGAACACCAGAGGCGAGTCAAGGAGGATGTGTCGAGATTGAGTAACAAGGCCGTTTTCGAATGTAATGAAGAGAGATGCGAGGAGGGCTGTGGTTGCCGTACAGTCGAGAGCGCGCAGAGTGAGGTAGGCTAGTGGGATGGTGGCAATGCCGAGGGTAGCGGGTACCATACGCATGGCGACGTATGGGGTATTCTCGAATGCCCTGCGAAGGTCAGCGAAAGTGTAAAGACCGGGAAGACAGGTGGTGTACTTACTTTCCGATGTCCTTGAAGTCAAATTCGCCATCAAATCCGAACAAGAATGCGGCAGCCGTGATTAACAGCTTGGCCAGGGGCGGATGTACATCCACGAAATAGCGCGTCTTGATATAGCGAGCAGCAAACTTGCCAAAGTGAACTTCATCAAAGCTGCAAGACAATAATGGTCAGCACACGAAACAAAAACCCGTGCAAAGCTGGCCGGAAGACGTACACGACGCTACTTGGTGTTGATATACGGAAGAGACGGACAAGGGTTGCAATCATAAGGACGATGACGAGAAGTTTCCATTCCGCCGATGTGACCTTAATCCCACCAGGAGCATGAGTTCGCCGACCAGGACCATAACCTTTTGAAGCTGCTTCTCTTCGTTCATCTGCGCCTAGGTCATCTTTTCGTGAAAGGGTTGAAGCGTGTTTATGTGGTGAAGGAGTGACGTGTGGAAGGCCAGGGGGTGGAGAGGCTGGTCTTCTGGCCCGAACGCTGGCAGACATAACTGCAAGCTAAAAGATGATGTTTAGACAACCCCAGGCTGCACAAAACCACAGAATAAATGTAATCGAGGAAGATATACGTGTTGCAGAGATTTGTTAACGCCGAACAACCAAAATAGGACAACGGAAGTAATTTAGATTCTTAAGTCTGGATGCTTTTCGAGGACAGAACACGAAAGACTAACCAGAAAGTATTGCACCGTGTATTATAATAGCCGATAGAAATGTGGAAGGGAAGCCGATTGCGCGGCGGTGAGACGCCTGGACACTCCCAATTCTCGATGTTTAGCGTTCGCCAGTTCACGAACGCAGGCTGGGTGTAGCTTTTAAATTGTTTGTCCTTGTTGAATTCCAAAGCTCCTGTCTTGGAAATTCCCCTATAGAGGCTAGCTCTCCTTACTATTACCAAGTGTAAAGGAGTTCCACTCCTTTATCGACGGATTACGACCACTCGGGAAGTGCCGCCAGGTGGCGGCAGAGACCTTGCTTGATAGTTTGGGGGGGGGGACGAAAATGTACCCCTGTTTATGTCTTTTACGTCTTATCCATCATGTCAGACATCAAAGTCGAATCTACACATCGGATGAACATAGCGCTCGTATTCGTGAGGAGCTCATTGACTCCGATCTACATCAGCAAACCAACCACCTCCTGGACAGTGCCCCAGCTCATGTGTATCAGTAGATACGAATGGATATCTCTCACCTCAGTGTACTGGTAAGTCACTGAGGTGCACTGTACTATAACTACATGATTAGGTAAGCTGTCCTATGGACACTACGGGAACATGTCCGATTGACATTCCAACAACACCTTCACTATGGCTGCGAGAATCCGTAAGTGCTCTCACTTCGGGGTCACCGGGTTTGTCCCTAGTAGACTCCCTACCGCTGAATCCTGGCAGATAATCGTCAAGCCCTCAACAACTACCTCCAAGAGGTATGCAAAAACACACGCCAGCTGACCTGGGAAATATCTCGCGAGGGTCCTGATCACTGGCCGACCTGGCTAGCAATTGCCAACTGTATGGCAAAATTCGATATCCTTTGTCATCTCCGCTGACCTTCATAATTTACAGTAGATGGAGTTGAGTGGGGCCGTGGGCAGGGGACCAGGAGTAGTGGTGCGGCTATGGAAGCTGCTGCTAAACGTGTTTTAAACGCCTTGGGAGTGGTCCGGCAAACAGTGAAGAATAGCTTTCACCAGGTAGATATGATAAACAAGTATCAATACAACATGATTGGATAATCCTTGAGACCACATTATCTTCCAATATCTGTCAATTGTCAAGTTAATATCAAAATCGTAGCGGTGCCAAGGCACCAATCCCCGACTCTTGTATGGGGTCGCATGCTTCGCAATAGTCATCAAGAATCAAGAGAAACACTCAGGATGTGCAACTCGGTAATGAGTACTAGTAGCGAGACGAGTATCAAACTTGTTATACAGTAACTCGCATATAAAACAAGAAGGACCAGCACAATTCAAAATGTATACATATCCATGTCCCGCTCTACAGCCTTCGATTTTCCCTTGACGTCTTTCGGGCCCTTCTTGATAGGCGACTGCAAGTCCTGCGGTGTGACCGGCTGGTTACAAATGGGTGTCCGTCAGGAAGAAGTTGTTTAATAGAGGATGCCAGTGTATCGATCGACAACCTGCGAAGGCGGAGCACAAGTGGGTCTACAGGTGAACGACCCCACTCAATGTTGGAGACATGGTCAGGGTCAGTGGCAGTAACAAAAACGGGGTGGGGTGCCTTGCGGAACATAGTAGCCGCAATGGTGTGATCCATACATACGCTCGAAGTATGCCGAGGTCAGAGCTGAAGCGCTGATACCAGCCATGTACTCGAAGAAGGTTAAAATTACGTCCTGAAACTTTGCAGCAAGGCCGTCAGCAATCAAAGCAGGGAGTAAGAGACGAGATTTTGCAAAGTTAGACACAAGCGCAGAGTGTATATTTTTCTTCCGCAAACGACTGAGAGGTCTTCATGAGCGAAACCCGATCAGGAGCATGGAATATTGTGATATCAATACTGTTGAATGATATACAGCCGGTAAATTCAAGAGTGCAGTGAAGGCAGTGATGATGATGGGATACCAGTGCATTTTTCAACCAAGTACAAAAATTTGAAGGTAGATCAAAGCACGACGGATATTCGTGTGGATATTATAAGGGGTCATAAAAGAAAGGATAGTCAGTGATATCGTGTATGCCCGAAGGCAGACACAAGGTCTCGTCCAATATTCGCGGTGCAATACACGGCGATTTTTTGATGGACCTGGGTGAAGGTATGTATGTAGCCTGATGCGATGGAACAGTATGAAAACACTTACATTGTGGTAATCGTCTGTACTAGCCAGTCCTAGTCATAGTAGTCAAGGTGAGCGCCGTCGTGACACACAGACACAGCTGTACAGTTTTATGTAATCTTCTTCCCACGGCGTCATATGCGTGAACATCAGACGTTTCTACCCGACAGAACCCTCCCACTTCGTGAGAGTCGGGGAAGCCACATCTCCGTGTAGATAAGATCAAGCTCAATGTACTGCGTAGTCAGTCACTGATATAGTATACCTGTAGATAATATCAAGCTACAGGCATGCAAGTAAACGGTATAATGAAGTGTAACAAGTATCTCACCTCAGTGTACTGCGTAGTCAGTCACTGGGTGTATCCAAGTATGATGAAAGAAAGATAATGACGGGATTACATAAGATGGCACAGCCATACGACGTTTGAACTCCAACACTCCCCTCAAACGGCGCGAAGTCCAAGTTCTACAGCGAAATGCTTCGCTTTAATTGAAGGTAAAGCTTTAGTAAGGGTATCGGCGACCATGTCGCCAGTGGGACAATAAACGAAATGAATGGAACCATTAGTAACAGCAAAACAGATGAAATGGTAACGGATATCTATGTGTTTCGTACGCGCGTGATAATTGCCATCTTTCGTCAGCGCGATAGCTGACTGGTTGTCGTTGTAGAGGATGGTAGGGTGTGAGAGAGGACGGAAAACTTCTCCGATGAGACGACGGAGCCATAGGATTTCCTTCGCGGTGTGCGTCGCAGCCACATAGTACTCGGCTTCCGTGGTCGACAACGTTACAAGCTCCTGCTTGCGCGAGCTCCACGAGATCGCTCCGCCATCAATGAGGAAAGTATAGCCGGATATGGTGTGATGGTGCTCCTGCGATGCACCGTCAGGGTCTGCATAGCCAACTAGTCCGTTCGTCTGAGTGCCGAAGGTGAGTGCCAGGTTCTTACTGCCAACGAGATAGCGGTAGACACGCTTGAATGCTTCCTAGTGTGCCGGATCAGGGTTCTCCGTGAATTGAGCTAGCGTAGAGACGACGAATGCGATATCGGGCCGTGTACCGACTGCGAGGTACATTGGGGATCCGAGAGCTGCGTGAAACGGTACTTGCCACATTCTCGCGATCTCGACGGCGGATTTCAGGGATTGAATCTTGGATAGTTGCGCATTCGGGTCCATCGGGATAGAGACGGGCTTCTGGTCGGCGAAGTTGTACTTAGTTAGGATTGCGTCGATATAGGGTTGTTGCGAAATGGATATGGTGCGGGCGTCACGATCGCGAGTTACTTTCATACCGAGCAGCCAACTGATAGGCCTGAGATCCGTGATCTTGAAACGGGATCCTATCTCGGCCTTGAAAGCTTTGACGAGCAGTTTGGAGCTGCCGGTGACGGTACAATCGTCGACGTGCGATGCTAAAATGAGTAAATATCGACACCTATTTTCGCCACGAAAACACCCCAATCAGCCTCCGTTCGATTGAGACCACGTTCCTTAAGCTCACGGCAGAGCCGTTGGTACCATTTGAGTGCGCCTTGCTTTGAGCCACAGAGCGCAATGCGAAGACGTGTGACAACATCTCGTCCGCTCTTATCAAAGCCGGGTGGGAGCTCCATATAGATGACCTCGTATTATATAAGTTGATTATGAGCCATTTGAGAGCACTGACCAAACCAACTCGCAAAAATCCTCGACGGGAGACAGTGCGCCAGCGTTGATCGATGCGGTTATCGAGATTTCATGAGCCCTGCTAATCCACAAAATCAAAGCACTAGGGCCGACGATGGGGTCACATAAAGACCTTCGTTGACGCCATGAACTTTATGGCCGCGCATCACATCGTCCCTGCTGCGTCCCATGTGCTGGAGGGCTTAGGGTCTGCTGAAGTGGGGTTTAAGCTCATGGAACGTGGCGACCAGTTTGGCAAGATCGCGATCCGGATGGACGACAGTGTGCAAGTTGCAGCGCGCGACATTAGTCCTTCCGACCACCAGACCCTTGCGCGTACCCCCACCCGATTACTCCACCCTACAGGTATGGCCAATTGAGATGTGAATCGACAAGTCGCGCGCGGTTTCGTAGTGTAGGCTCTGGGTGGATGGGGAAAACGTTGGGTCGGGTGCCAAAGGGGTGAGATTTGCGAATAAGAAGGTATGACCAGGTGTGGTAGTTCTTTGTGTCTGTCCGGAGAGCCTTGGCGACAAACTCGAGTTCTGCTCCTGGGTCTTTAGTCTGTTGGACGAGGAGACGGCGATGGTGCCATATTTGATACGTCTTTAGGTACTTGAGGGCCAGCACGTCCATCACTGAACATCCGAGGGGACATTCAGGGCCATGAGAGTCTTGTAGCGATACTGCCTGCTTGACAACATTGGGCAGACCTTAAGATGGCATCCGGCGTCGGGGAGGGCACCATGCCGAGTAGTGAGCAGGATTCTGACGGATGACGTACTCGGTGCAATTACCCTGGGGCCGAGTTACGGGTGACCTGTTATCATTCCGAAATTGTTCGGTTCCCACTGGTACCACGATTCAAATCCGTGCACGGAAAAAGCTATGAACGTGAGCAGGACCTCGGTCACTGCCCCAATTACATCACCATAATAATAATAAACAATAAATCCTTTTGAACTGCTCTCGAAGGACATCCACTGGCATGACTGGAATAATCGTCTTAACGACAATGAGCGTCACCAACCCTTTCGACTTCATGGACGTGATCTCTCTGCAAGGCAAGACCAACTTCTTCGAGAAACGAGTGTCGGACTACTCAAAGGCGAACAGGAACGTCTCCAACTCAAAGATGGAAACAACCGCGAGCAACACTTTGTGAGTACATTTGTGCCTCATATTTCCACGATAACTGATCTAGATGTTACGCAGCTCGCTGGACGAGGACTTCTAAGCTGTTCACTGGCATGTTTGCCCAGCAACACAACGCAAATGCGAGTGTAGTGCGTGCGAGGCCAATGGCGCAGGCGAAGAGGTCAACGACGATGCCCGGAACCCAGTGCAGCCCACTGGCGCAAATGCGGGCACACGAGAGGTGCCGCAGACCAAAACGTGAACGGCGTAAGCCCCGCAGCGGCGAGCAGCCAAGGCGACAACGCCTGGAACCCAGTGCAGCCCGCCGGCGCAAACGCGGGCACACGAAAGGGTAGAGGTGCCGTAGACGAAAATGCGAATGCCGTAAGCCTTGCAGTCACGGTGGCGAGCCGCGAGAAGAACTCACCAAAGACCCAAGTCGACACCCGGCAACCTCGCAACAAGCCTGGATCGCCATACCCATCAAAAACAGTCCCGTCACCTCAAAAACAGTCCCGTCGCGTTAAAGTCAGCTCCGTCGCCTCAGGACCAGCCCGCCACCTTAAAATCAGTCTCATCGCCTCAAGATCATACTTCATTCACCCGCTCGTTTTAGATATTATATAATTTTTGTTGTAGCTAGATACATGAATATACGAAACTGGCGCTGCACGAGCAGACGGCGCACCCACCTTCCCATTGATGCTGACGAAAACGAAGAGACTGGTCATGGCATCGCAATCAAGTACGTCGAGTCCGGACCCGTTGGGTACAGACCACAGACACTGGGGAGTGTCTCAGACACACAGCCGTCAGCACCGAAGCCGACGAAGGGACGACCGAGGCACCATGAAGCCTCGTCGGCGAAATATGCAAGACGCCCCCGTGAATTACCAAATCGGGACATCGCGCAGACGTAGTAGTGCTTCGACATCATGAAACTCGGACTCATCGCGCACTCGCGCACCCAAGAAATTTTACATTCATCATTCATTGGAATATACATAAAGGTATTCATTCATTTAGTCTACCTACATTCCTTTGTTCCCCCCGTACTCCTTGAGGGGGAGTGTTGGAAAGTCATCGTTTACGTTCGAAAAGGTGGGTGGATGAAAATTTGTGTGAGGAGTGTTCGGGGACTCACCAACGTAACCATGTCCGTACCTTGAACTTCTCAAAATGATGAACCGAACAAGTTCGGAATGGTAACAGGTCACCCGTCACTCCCTGGGGCCTTGTCTAAATCGTGATTGTAGATCGCGACGTCTAAGATGGTGACCGGAATGAACGGGTTATCACGCACATTCAAGTGTGTAGAATACGAGAGACGCACGCCCGCCCAGGTTACGGGCCAGGCTTATATATCATGTACCAATTGTGGCTCAAAAAGATCTCTGCAAGACAGTGGAAATAAACACATAGTAGATGACAAAGGCGTACAGTACAAAGTAGTATGATCAAGGGATAGGTATCAAAATACGTCTGAAAGCCAAATCACAACAAGAAAAGTGCTGAAAGATTACATGACGAAAATGGAAGTTAACTATTTAGACTGCGGCAGTCTGAGCAGCAGTGTTGCTCGCGGTGTAGTCCTGCAACATACAGTCAGACATGCATGTATAGTCCATAGAATTGAGAGAGCATACCTCCATCTCGGCATCAAGATCAGCCACACTCTTCTGCGGGCGCTCATTAGTCTTCCTACCACGACCTCTTCCCCTGCGGATTCCCCGGGTGACGGGTCTAGTGCAAAAGGTGACAAATATGACCTGTGATCCGTTGGAGTGAGACCAACCTTGAAGCGCCTGCCTTGGACGCCACAGCTGCTGCTGCTGCAGGAGGGGCGACACGAGAGGCAAGTGACTGAGGTGGCGCAGGGCGAGCAGGGTCGACGACGATCTCGATCTTCATGGGACGTTCTATAGATTGACGTGCGAGGCGCGAAATAGTGAAGACATGCATTAGTCGGCTGAGTTCTGAGGTAAGGAGGCAAGTAAAAAAGGACGGATACGAGTAACCCAGAACCCTGTCTGTTACCGAGGATCGCAGTGTCGTTCATCTTGTCTGCAAGGTACTGGGCACGACGACGCCGCATGTATCGAGCCTTCATAACATGCCCAATCGTGAAATTGGCGAAGCGGTGAAGACTTGGAGTACACCGACCCCTTCATACTTGCACCACACTTGCAACCAAATCCAAAGACCGCACCATGTAAAACAAGCCCGGATAGCTGGCTAACAGGCAACGTGGGTTCGAAGGGTGATCAAACCTCCATAATGAACCCACGGCTATAATCCACCACGTGCATGGGGGTAGCACGTGGGGAGGCGAGGACAAGTCGTGTCGCCACCAGACAGACTGTCAACTCGCGCTTTCAGCACCTGCCATACGTCGTTCCAAGTAGCTGTGGAGCCATGCTTCGACCAGAGCGAGGGAACGGTTTTCTCCAACAGAAAACGCTCTCGACAAGACAGACGCAGGAAAGCAGAGAAGAAAGTGGCGATACTAACTCCCATCGATCAGTCGGTTATTGTATTGTTGATAAGCCTTGGTGCCATCTCCTTTCCTCTGGAAGTGCACGGCAGCAACTCCTTTCGAACGACCAGCACTGTCGTAGTGCAAGGTGACATCGCGGAGAGGGCCGACAGTTGAATGGAAAAGTTCCTTTTTTTTGGCCAATAAATAACAAGGTCATCCAGGTGAGACGATAACAACTATTCACCTTGACCTGAACTTCGTTCACATCAATAGGGAGGTTTGATACGATGATCTTGTCTGTGGATTGAGAAGCGGGTGCAGCGCTAGCGACCACTTTTGCAGCCGCAGCATTCTGGGCAGCGGCACGCGTAGCAGCAACGCCGGGAGCTCCCAAGACTTGGGCTTTTGCGGAAGTACGGCGCCCAGTACCAACAGTACGACGGCGGGTCTTGGGACGGGCAGCGATAACCTATAGAGATACAAAGTTTAATTTTGGTGGCTCAAAAATTGCTTTACACGTCTTTCTCACCTCATCGAGAGACTTGTCCATTTTCAAAATATGCTTGTAGGAAAAAGGCGCGAGAACGTTGACAACGGTTGGGCTGGCTGGCAGGGTGGTGGTGGTGGCAGCGACAAAGGGGCGACGCAAAAAGAGCCAGCTGAACAACCAGGCTATATATGGCGAATCGGGGTTTTCGGAGTTTCAATGTAGAAGGATGCTGTATGTGGCTGTACCCAGTCTGTGCTCGAGTTATTGGTGCATCAGTACCCAGCGAGACTAAGGACAGCCATGTCTAGAGGTGGTCGTGGTGGAGGTCGCGGTGGAGGACGAGGTGGATCCAGAGGTGGTGGTGGCTTTGGAGCAGGCAGCATGCCCCCCATGGGGCTCACATTCGCCGATATACAAGCAATCTCTCGTGAAGCCGATGCATTGTACCCCGTACGATCAGATACCTTGTATTGTGTTACGTGACAACAAGCTGATGTTCTCTCCCCACCCAGCCCTTGGACCCATTACCTGTTCTCTCGGACTACTCCAGTGAGGAGAAAAAGATTTGTGAACTGCAGACTGGTTTCGCTGCTCGACTTGGCAGGTCTGCGTATTATGTGGTAGAAACCATAAAATCCAGTGGTTAGGCCGATGTTCCTCAGTGCGTAGCTCCGTGGGGCTGACCCATCTATATCAGATCTCGAGCGCTATTCCGACAAATATCGCCAGTTCCCCGCGTCACAGCCCACTCTTAAACGAAAGGACCTGCACGCACCTTTCTTTCCCCCAGAAATTCTCGAGGGTTACTTCAACCCCAGGAAAAAGCGGAAAGGCCAGTCTCCTCTCCATTTCCAGACACAATGCTTTCTTAAATTTGTATGAACAGCGGTTCCAAAAGGTTAAGCTCGGTCGCGTAAACCTGGACGAACTGGTGGAAGAAGCTGAAGAACAAGTGCGACATTTCATACAGAAGTACTGTGATCTTTATTCATCCATTTGCTAGGAAAAAAGTAGCGATGAGCGGTCAGAAGCTGGTTCACAGCCTGCTGATTCAGACTATGACGTCGACGAGGAATATGACAATGATTACGCAGAGAACTACTTCGACAACGGAGAAGGCGACGACCTGGATGATCTAGGTGGTGGGGTGGAGGTGATGATGGAGGAGGAGGTAAGATGCATTTGCACATTTGTGGACTTATTTGTGACCAGGAACTTTATCCAGGCGATTATGATTAGCTTGCCAGTGCACTGGTGAGGCCTTGCAGGACTCTGTGGGGACATTGGGCACCCGACATGGGGTCGATCATGGTTTTAGTGCACTACACCATACGGCGCTCATTCTTATCTTCCAATCCTGCATCTGCCAGCTGGAACTTCGTAGAATAGACTTAGTCGGAGCAAAAGGGGACTATTCCCCTGTGTCTTCAGATATCACGTCACAAATCGACTGTAGCACAGCTGGTCGCGATTCGCCCATATAGTCAACGACTCAACATGCATACAGTAAAAGTACGTACTGAGAGTCCGCCGCAACGCGTGACTCTTATAAGCTCTGATCTCTTTTATGTATCATAGAAAAGATCTTCATAGCTTCCACTCGAAGTTGGTTTCAACGAAGTAAAAACTGTCGGTGCTAAGTATACTGATGATCTTTGAGCACTGTGAGGAGAGAAACAACGAAGTTGCCGACGTGAGAAAGGGTGTCAACCTCGTGGTCCATGGGCCCTCGTCTCTCGTGAGTCCACATACCCAGTGTCAAAGTCAGCGGACCATCTTGTAAGTATCCAAAATTTGCCCTTTTCGTCTTTGCTGTCGTGACAACGTCTAAGATGTTCTTCGATGTAGCTCATCACTCGAAACGGTTCTGGATCGCTAGCAACGACAACATATCATGTCCATCCAGATGGACCGCGTCCACACCCTAGCAGCAACCAGACCATCACCCCAGATCACCCCTGTAAATGGACAGGCGTTCCTACAGCACATGCAGAACAGCGGCACCAGGCGTATCGTTGAAAAACACCCTTCGCCTGAACGTACCCAACCCCAACCCCAGTCCCACCTTCCCAGCGGCCTTGCTGATGACCGACAGAGTCAGATGGAGCAGTCCTTGAAACGATCCGTGACGCTCGTTATATGGTATAAGGTAAAAAGACTTCCCGTTAACCGTGTCTTGGAAAACTGATACCTCTCTGTGTCCAGTCGAACTGCGAACCCATACGACTCACACACGAGATATCGACCTTCCCTCTTTTCCAACTTTCCCATTATCCGTCTGTCGTGTCTGATCTCGAGCTGACACCCACATCGTTTATCGACGCCTACAACTGTGCTACGGGACACTGGGAACAACACCTGATCAGCACCGTCCGTACCATCGAGTCTGAGCAGCGCTTGCTGTACAAGCTCAGAAAGAGTCTTCTAGCCGGAATCGCAGATGACGAATGTAGAGGACTCATGGAAGAAATTTCCTTGCAAATAAAGAAGCAGCAGCAAAGTTCTAGGCGGTGCCAACCTCACCCCATCCCCCACATCTGCCTCCCAGCTGAAGCGATTGCTCTCCGAAAGCGCTGAGGTGCCATCTGCCAAACGATTTTACCTCCAAGAAGGCTATCCTGCTCACGTGTACATCCCACAGCCAATGAGCTACGTGGTATCTCCCCAGACGATGCCGTATAACCCACCACTCGCAAGTCCCCCGCTGAACGGCGCATCGCATGCAGCACGTAATGGTGCCGAGCCCAGCGAGATATCGACGCCTCTAGGCAGTCCCTTCCGCAGTTCCGGTATGAGCCTACAGTCACCCGTTGTCTCCCCAGCACCTCTTTACAGTCCCCACATGCCCTCTACCTCAGCTTCCGCCGCCGCCCGCACCTCCGTCCCACAACACCCGCACCCACCGCTCAAGCGCTGGCCAAACGACTACACCGTGTCTGAGATCGCGGCTGGATTCCGCGCCATGGACACGATGGTCAATCAATCGCCAACAGTGACTCAGAAGATGGCGTTTGAGCGCGTGTTTGGGTGTCGGTATGTGAAGAGCACGGTATGTAGACATAGAGGGGTGTACAGAAAGGCGGACGCAGGCTTGAGAGGCTCGTTCGAGGGGATGGGGAACGATGAGAAGGCGGTTTGGGGGGAGTTTGTGAGGAGAGTGGAGGGCCGGCCTTCGGCTGGCAAGGTAGGTGGAACGAGGGAAGAGGATGTAGGGTCGCATGGGGATATGCAAGGTGGCTCGGGTCAGCGGGGTGGACAGAGTCCGCAGAATACGGGTGTTGGGCTGGAGCAACAGGCGCAGACGAGTTCGAACCAGTTGATGGCGCAGATGGGGGTACCACGCATGAGTATGCAGCCAGGTGAGCGAGAGACCAGGAGTTTATATGTTCGGTGAGAGGGTACTGACGTCTAAAATGTTCAAAGGGCTGCAACAGATACCAAACGGTGAGTTACGAATTGGTGGAGTATGGTTGTGTGAGTTTGATGGAGTTTTCGCGTAGGACATGCATCCTCGTTTGACCCTGGTCTCGTTGACCCCGACACCACCATGCAAGAGGTGTAGTCCTTCTCGTGTGCACGTTCTTTCCAAGGCAGCAATATTCAGAACGTACATTGTACTCGTAACGCACCTCGGAAACTCCCGCTCTCACGCTAAACTATTTGCGACCAGCCTGAGTGGTCCTCGATCTCGACGACAGTGATCCAGCGCCGCAGGAAACGCCAACTGAGACAGGCGTCAGCAGTTGGACGAGCTTGTACCTCATGGAGGTGGGACCACCGTCTGCTCTCAACAGGTACTGTGCCCCACGGTAACTGCTGCTAATGTCTTGCATTAGCCACTGCTTACTCATACGTTCGCTTTATGTCCTGGAAGATGCTAGCATATATTGCACAGCCTTTACTGTTCCTCTATGTAATACGTTGGACTAATTGAACTCAGTCTATACGGAGCAAAGACGAGTGATGAGCCAGCGAAGACGGTTGTGTTCGGTACAGTATTGGAGCGGCCTTGTTCTGGTGTTCGAATCTTGAGCCTCCGCAGCATCTCGAGCTAGTGAGTTAGATACTTATAGCTTAGATACTAGTAAGATAGCTATTGTATACAGTGGCGGAGTTCGAAGACAGGGGAGCTTCTCTGGAAGTGGTCACGTGTTTACGTCAAGGGCATGCACTTTGTATTGACCGTGATGTCCCCTGCTTTGCCTCGCGTCATGGAAGTTCATTAATCGGTTTATATAACGGCCTCGACGCGAAAACTCGCGTCCAACACTTCTTTCTTTTTCTTATCATAGTCCGGACTTCTCGTTGTATCCACAACTTGCACGCCAATCCGTTACTGTGACAGAACGCATTCCGATGGCTTCCCAGCTCGAATCTGATACAGTCGCGCCGACTCTTGATAGACTGTCGCAAACGAGGCAATTTAAGGATGCCGTGCATGACTATGGTGGGCCAAACATCATATGTGTTCGGGTCGAGCTAACTTTTAACCGTCATTTGTGGGTCCAATGAATAGTCTCGTTCTCGCCCTGGATATGCTCCTTCATCGATACGTGAGTGTTGTCTGGCACGTTTCTAAGGCTCGGGTTTGATATCGGCGCTTCGTATGGATGAAATCTTCAGGAAACACTTTCAACGCTTGAGATACATCAAACAACTCGGTCTCACGTACTATGTCTTCCCTGGGGCCTCGCACAACCGTTTTGAGCACTGTCTAGGTACATTCACCTTTCCATCGTATCTCCCCCAACAATCTCTGACGAGAACCTGAAACCCGATCCAGGTGTTGGCCACCTTGCCAGGCGCATGGCAGCACATCTCCGGAACACGCAACCGTCCCTCGGCATCACGGACCAACACGTTGAGTGCGTAGAACTCGCAGGGCTGTGCCATGATCTCGGACATGGTCCATGGTCCCATGTCTGGGACAACATATTCATTCCAACAGCGCTGTAAGTCCGAGGCTCTTCTTTGCGTGTGCTAAGGAATCTGACTCGAGGATGTTACATATATGGCATTTGATGTAATAACGCGGAAAGACCAGAGAAGAAGGATTGGACACATGAACAAGCGAGTGAGATGATGTTTGATGACATGGTGGAGACCTATCAACTAGATATCACCCCTGAGGAGGTGACGATCGTCAAAGCACTCATAGCAGGGGACAAAGAACGTTGCGTGTGAGTGGTATCGTCAGGTGACGGCTTGTACTGACTATTGAGCTCGACGATAGGCTTGGACAGACCATGCCGTTCTTGTTCGAGATCGTCGCAAATCAGCGAAACGGTCTCGATGTTGATAAGTACGCGTGCAGTTGCTTCGTGTTAGGATTCTTTTCCTCATGTCTCTCATTATTACGGGATAGATTCGACTACATTCTGAGAGACTGCCACGCAGTGGGAGATAGGGGGAATTTATCCCTTTCGAGGTGAGCGCAGATCGGACCGTTGTCCCGTCCCAATCGCTGACAACTCTCCTATCGCGGAAATAGACTGATCTACTCTGCACGTGTCATCGACGGCATGATATGCTATGACATCAAGGATGCAAACCAAATATACGAGCTGTACTATACCCGTTCTCCCTGCACAAGCGCATTTACAACCACAAGACTAGTATGTGTTCTGCTTGCAGTGAGGATAATGACCTCATGATTGAGCTGATACCTGGCTTACAGCGAAATCAATCGAGTATATGGTCATCGATGCACTTCTCGAGGCTGAGCCTTACCTGAACATTGCACACCATGTTGCCAAACCGAAAAGATACATCTTTCTTACTGATCACCTCTCAATAAGATCGAGGAGTCGACCGAGAAGGCAAGTGTCTTTGTACTGCCACCAATGCTATCAACCTTACCCGTTGTTTCCAGGAACTCGAAAGCGCTCGAGCCATCAGTCGAACGTCCTTCGCACGCGCGACCTATACAAAGTCATCGATTACAAGGTTTTCTCGCACAATGACAAGAAAATGATCAAGGAGAATATTACACCCGAGAAGATCGTCGAGGTAGCCAAGTCGGGCGTGTTGAAGGGTGTCGATGAGGAATTGGTGATGCAGCTTACTCCTAAACATGTGGCAGTAAACTGTTCGATGTTGCATTATGGTCAAGGGGGAGAAGAATCCGTTGGATGAGGTTACCTTTTATTCGAAGAAAAAGCCTGACTGTAAGTGGACAGTATCTTGCTGTAGTACCGGTGAGGGCATACGCTGACCAGGACCTCGTGTTACAGGGTGCGGCAAGGCGGACTACAGCGATATCTCGCTCCTTATGCCTTCGTCATTTGCCGAGGTGTGGTTAAGGATCTATACGAAAGACGGCAGCTTCCACGGGCTCATCCAGGCTGCCTACCGACATATCCTAAAGAACCTCACCACAACTGAGCCAGTGGAAGAAGTCAAGGACGAAGGTTTTGCTCCAGAAACTATCGCTCCAGAAACCCAGACGACGTCATCCAAATTTGGACGCCCCCACAGACAGCCCATCCACGCCACGCGGATTCTCGCGAAACCCGAGCGCTGCATCATTCGGGGACGCCCTTGCCCCTGCGTCAGGCCGCGTTTCTCGGTCTTTCGGTAGGACGCCTAGTTTTTCGGAGAATCAATTTACGGCTGTTCCTCCGAACTTCAGAGGCGAGTCGCCTTCGAGGAAACCGAGGAATAAGCGGGGGAGGGATGTCAGCGACTCGGCGGAAGGCGCGCGGCCGAGGAAGAGTATTAGGCTGTCTGAGCAGTCTGCAGCTGCTCCCTGAGCTCGGAATCTCATCTTGGAACCTCTTCTATTGCACACCGTCTTTTGCGGCCGTTCGTTCCGTTCGCCATAAATTCCCATCATCCTCACGTTTCTCGTCGGAATTGTGTTCATACACCAACACACTTATTTGCACACTACGGTCTGACTCGGAATAATGTATTTTTTTCTTTTGCCATCATACAACAGGAAGCCCACAGAACGTGCATCATGATATCGATACTCTCCATAATATTACACGCTCATCTTCATTGGTATCGTCGGATGAGGCTCGTATCCCTCTACTACAATATCGCCATACTCGAAACCATCAATCTTATCTATCTCTCTTGTGAAATGGAGGGTAGGGAATGGTTTTGGTTCTCGTTGGAGTTGTATTTTGAGCGCTGTGACATGATCCTTGTATACGTGGGCATCACCTAGCTGGATGATGAGCTCGCGAGGTTCGGTGTTGGTGACATGCGCAACCATGTGTGTGAGGAGGGCGTAGGAGGCGATGTTGAAGGGGATACCGAGACCGAGGTCGGCTGAGCGTTGGTACATGAGGCAGGAGAGCCCGTTTTTGGTGCCGGGAGTAGATGAGATGTGAACGTAGAATTGGCACATCATATGACATGGCGGTAGTGCCATTTGAGGGATAGCTAGAGACGAGATAGACACCAATGCCGTCAGTAGCATCAGCGGTTTTAGCAGAGATATATATCCTCACCAGCCGGATTCCAAGCACTGAGTATGATCCGTCGATCGGTGGGATTGTTCTTGATTTTATCTATGCATTCCTGCAGCTGATCAACGCCTTGCCCCGTATAATCGGCGTCGCAGTCCGCATAGTCCGCCCCGAAGTGTCTCCACTGAAATCCATACACGGGACCGAGATCCCCCTCCCGTCGATGACCCAACCCACGCTTCTCGAGGAACTCTTTCGACCCATTACCGTCCCAAATCTTTACCCCTCTGTCCGAGAGCACCTTCGCGTCCGTTCGCCCACTTATAAACCATAGCAGTTCCTCCACAATTCCTTTGAGGTACGTTCGTTTGGTGGTGATAAGCGGCAAAGTCGCGTGTTGGAGTGAGAAGCGAAGAGACGGAGGTGCGAAGATAGGAGTATGTGCCAGTGCCTGTCCTGTCATCGCGTGCTTCGCCCTCGTCTATGACGCGCTGGACGAGGTCGAGGTATTGGAATTCTTCGTGAACTCTGGTATCGATGGCGTTGGCCATGGTCACGATGGTGGTGGTAGAACGGAAAGAACGTTGTGATGATCGTGATCAGACGCGTCGCGATCATAAAACGCCGAGGGTCACAAAGATCCACGTGACTGAGGTCACGTCACAGAGTTTAGGAGTGCATCCTCATACTCCTTTCAATTTCAATTTTTACAGAGCTTGAACATGACACACTGGTGACCGACAAAAGTTCGATATTCATGGATTCTCATGATTTATACAGGCCTCCGTCATCTCCTGCGGAATGGGTACCTGCCGCGACCTCATGTCCAAAATTTCACTGCATTGTCCTCACGCTCACCCGCCAATTCACCACATACTCTAGCCCACGAAATGCAAGTACTTCCAAGCAGCCCCATGTAGCCAAAACCTCCGGCTCGGACGAAACAGAACAGAAGATTCACAGAGCGCAGGTCAACAGTCTCCTGTTCGGCGCAGACAGGCTTCTCAATGCGCAAAACTCTGACGCTCTCAAAACCTACTTCATGGACAAACTATCCGAAGCAAAATTCTACAACACCTACCGTTCGACGGCCTTTATGCGTTCAATTAGGTTCTGCCTGGAGAGACATACTTTTGGTGTCGCTATCGCGCTTTATGATGAGATGCTTCATGAAGGCTTCATAGCGGTTTACTCTCTCTGCATTAGGATGACGGCTCTGAAAATCGTCGAGCACTCCACCAAGCTCAGAGAGACCGTAGATCCATTAAAAGAGATCTTTGCGGATAGAGCCTACGATATCTCAGCATTTATGGATCTCGTCCATTACTTGATCGACGACAAGAACTGCATCCGCGACTCTCGTAGATGACCTTGCGCAGGCATTCGTATTAATCCGCGCGATCAAACTTAGCGACTGTCCGGACCTCGTCGGTGAGCTGGCTAGTATTAATATGCGAGCCAACCGTTTGGACGCTGCACAAAACTGGCTCCAGGTCTTCGAACAAATATGTAGCACAGAAGGCACCCAACCTGACCCAACGCCGTACTCGGATATCATAAATACGCTGAATGACATCGATCCGGAGAATAGCGAAGCAATCCAAGCTGTCCTCCTTCGGATGAAGTCTGCTGGCGTACCACCTGATATTGCCATGTTCAACACTCTTATCCGAGTCAACCTCGCGCAACAACGCCACAAGGAGGCGTTTGCGCTCTACCATGTTCTCATACAGAAAGGTTGTGGTAAACTCATACCCAATGACGTCACTTTCAAGATGTTCTTTCGTGCTGCCCAACTCACGAGGAAGCAGCGCGTTCGGAGGTATAGGCGTCCAGACAATGCTGTTGCACCCCGGGGGCTCTTTCGAGAGATGCTCGAGAGCCACCTCCAGCAGACGGAGGGGCAGGCTTTGGGTCGGTCTA
Source organism: Melanogaster broomeanus (assembly GCA_014904935.1). NCBI lineage: Eukaryota > Fungi > Basidiomycota > Agaricomycetes > Boletales > Melanogastraceae > Melanogaster > Melanogaster broomeanus. Next base: position 36,402 of record MU123839.1, on the reverse strand, counting down.
CAGTCCTTTCTGTCTCTGCGTTTCATATCGCTCTGCGGACTTTCATGGCACTCGAAGACTACGCGGCAGCGTTCATTGTCATCCGTGCACTGCATACATTCGGCTTCCAACCTAATCTCCAGACGTATCTCATCGTCATAATCAACCTCCTATACCGCATGAAACGCGAGCTAGCCCAGGTCCGCAAAAAGGACGAATACCGTCTTGCAGATTTCCTCGTGCACCTCCGCCCCGACGAGGATCCGGACCTGGATATAATCTTAGATCGCATCAGGAATCACCAGCCTGTTGTCGAACGCACAGGCACATCATCCGTCGGGGTCGAAACCATCGCTCACCTCTTGAGCCTCGGCGACGACCACCGTCTAACAACTGACGATCCTTTCGGCGAACCTAGTACCCCCGCCTCGCCGTCTCCCTCTCCACAAACCCGTCTACGCGGACAACGTGCGCAGATCCCTACGGTCGGGCATGATCACAGGCGCCGATCCCGTCCGCTCTGATATGCCCGTCTTCTTCTCACCCACACCCCTCGCGTGTATGCTCCAAAAGGCCCTCCTCGGCGAGCTATCCAAAAAAGCTTTGCATCGGGGGCCAGACTGGGACTGGAAGGGCGCCGCCGGCCCTATACTCAGAGAAACCAAGGAAGAGATGGTCCCTGCTGATTTTATCGAGGGGTCTAAGGAGACTGAGGAAACATATGGAGAAGAGGGAGGGATTATTGCCGTTCGCGGCGTCGAGAATGAGGAGGCGAAGGCGGAGCGCGAGAGGTGGAAGGGAGATTAATTTTGAATTTTGAGTTATGGAGGGAAGGAGTTTTGGGACCGGAGTCACCTGCTTTCCGTGGTGTACAGTCCACACCACCTGCTGGCCGTGGAGACCTCACTTATTCTAGACTAAGCATTGTTATATATATTGTACATCAAGTCATTGCCAGCATCGTTAATACCATACACTGCACCAGTCGTCCAAGTGGGTTTGAGGGTAAACTACGCTAAAAGTGAACTAGTCTTGGACAGGAGTTAGGATGGGGAGCGTGTCCTGCGTTGGCAACTTGAAGCTGGTCGAATGTTGTTGGGATCGCGCCTGCCCCACCAGTTCGCTTCGGAGTTTTATGTGTCTTTTGGTTTAGATGTTTACAAGTGTCTTCGGAATTTCACAGCCTCGATTGGTGAGAGTTATGAGTATCGTGTTGACCACTCAGTTATACTGGCAAGAAGTTTACTCGACAAGAATACGTGCTACCCCCACCCACGATGCTTATGTACTAGAGTAAATAGAGTTCTCCGTAGCCAGCTTTCACTGAGATTGAAGTGGGAGTGGACTACTTCAGTTTCTTCTTACTGTCAACGGGAAGGTAGTCAGCGCCACGGCCCGGCCTGGATATGTTTAGAGATGAAGGGGACGATACATACGGACGGAGCTGTGAAGAGTGACCACAACTACGCTTGCGGCAGTTGGTGGCACGAGGCGGGAGACGGGCGTAGCATTTTCTGCAGATTTGTTTGTCACAGTTGTATTTGGCCGCGAGCACCTTCAGTGAAGGCTCGATGAGTCCACCGCGGAGACTACATAGCGTCACAACTTCAGGAACGAGAAATGGATGAGCAGGGGTGTGAGCGTACCGCAGGACAAGGTGAAGCGTCGACTCCTTTTGGATGTTGTAATCGCTGAGAGTACGACCGTCCTCAAGTTGTTTACCAGCAAAGATAAGGCGCTGTTGGTCCGGAGGGATACTACAAGTGCGCATTGTCCAATTTGAGTCCCTAACTTCTCCGTAAAACGGTGACCACTCACCCCTCCTTATCCTGAATTTTGGCCTTAACATTGTCGATAGTGTCGGAAGACTCAACCTCGAGGGTTATCGTCTTCCCCGTGAGGGTCTTGACGAAGATTTGCATCTTGTGCTAGTAAGGCGTTGGTGGTTGCAATGGAGGCTGTAGTGGAAACTGGTGTGGTGGTCAATCGTGGGAAAGATCGGGTGGTGCTGTACAGTTGCAACTGAGTTTCACCGCATGCTAAACTGAGATTGAAATTCGCCACCGATACTATGATTGTATTCTACCAAGTTAACTTATGTTACACCGAGCTCACAATTACATCTGCCTTCATGCTGGTACCTTCTCTCGTTGGGCTTCTGTTGCTGGTCTCACCAGTCCTCAGTGAACCGTCATCCTCATCGGGTTCAATTGCTCATCCTAGTCTACACCTCATGTCTCCTGATGGGTCCTTCTTTCGGGTGGCCATTTCAGTGACGCAGTCAAACCTACACAAATGCCACCTCCCTATCACCTGGCGATTACCTCCTATTTTATAAATGCTACTGCATACTTCTCGCTTAGCCGTCACGCCAGCGCATCGAATGACTTTTCCAAAGTCCTCGAGTTAACTTCTTGGAGAATTCGCCAAATAAATGATGATGACTCGGATGGTAAAGATACATAACAAGGACGGAAACTTCGCTCAAGCTAAGAGTACTCTACATACCTATGCCCTGAAGGTCCCCGAATAGTCATGCCATTGACGAATTCATGCAGAGATGCCCAGGCAGCTGCCAAAAAAGCAAGCAGTGCCAGGCTAGCCCAGTTCTGGACAGTGTACTCGGAAGTTGCCACCCAGGATTTGCGAGTCGTCGGTCACAGCATCGAGATTGGGCAAATCCGCACGGAACGCAATCTCGCTCGCGGTGACCCTCAAAGTGCCATTGTGCCAATCCGATGCAAGTGTCGCTATCCCACGGGTCGTCTGCGGTTACCAGGTCCAGGTTGACCCGGTAGTGTATTTCAACTGTCTTTCGCATCTCTCGTAGCCTACCACGTCCCCTCATCCTCATGATCCGTTTGGCTTATTTCCTTCTCACCCCTTCACAATCCCCCTCGCACATGATGTCTCAACATGGACCCAGGCTGACTCGCCCTCTTGCAAGCGCGCACATAGGCTGGTCAAGTCGCTTGACCAAGGCTCTCAATACTCGACAAGCTTGTTCAAGGAAATGACTGGATGGGTGTAGTGAGGCATGTTGTGGGTTACTTATACTGAGTTAGTTGGAGCTCAAGTGGACCGATCAGGAGCCGCAGGGTTACTGACGAACCTCGGAGCTACCGGCGGAAGTGGTGGTTTGATACAGGTAGTCGTAACTGACGTTCTGACCAGCATTTTGCCACTTGAAGTTCACTTCATAATCAAGGTGCGAGAGCCTGCGGGCTGTGACGTTGTGGACAGCGCGGCTATACTATCATTCCTGATAGCGTTAGGATTATTCTGATATGCGTTCAACTCAGAAGAATAGTCTCGATCGGGAGCTTGACGCTACTACTTACGATGATATCAAAGTGGGAAGATCTGCCACTCGGTGCGCGGGTTGCCCTCCAGGCAATTCACTAGGTATGGCGAAAGCAGCGTCCAAGCCGAAGCTTAGGGGATCCCAGCAAGGAACTATGCAGCCACCTGGAAAAGGCCTTGGAATTGGCGGAAGATCGATTATTGGCGTCCTCTGTCCGCACCTTCTTGGCACCCCATCTAGTGGAGAACGTGACCCATACTACTAGGCAGGATGGCGGGGATGGAAGGGATAGAAGGGACGGGACTCAAATTGCCGGTTTCATGTCAGCAGTTTGACTGGATCGAGCACGACATCCAGTCACTGGCCCGGGATTATCGCGACTACTCGTCTCTCTATAGGCTCTTGTACGTATACAAACCACGCCGTTGCGCCGGATTTTGAAACTCGGTTTGTATGATCCAAGACCGTGGCCCATGTCCCCACTCTGCAGTCATCATTGTCACACGTCGAACTTTGACCCGGCTGGCGCCATACACTGGAAGTTGAACTTGACCGCCAAATTATATTACTGTATGTCAGTTTGTAACGTTGCACTGATGAACCCAGCCTAACGTGACTTGAGCAAATTCGAGCCTAAGGCCTGTTGACGTGTGGACGAGAAGGGCAACAACGGCACCTCGCACCAACTCCCACCTAAACCAAGCATATCTAGTAGCCGGCGTCACTCCTATAGGCCTATAGGGCCTAGGCAAGAGCTAATAGCCCCTTTCCGCAGCAAATCAAGTTTCAACGCTGGCGCGCATCGTTGGACCTGGACCATTAATATTATCTGAGGCCCCTACCAAGGTTATTGTCTCATAGAAACACATCCCTCTTACCGTCTATTACACCTCAGAGGCATATCGCGAATCTCGACTGCTGCGCTCTGAAATGCCTCATGTAGACTTGTATCATTGTTCTTGGTTGTTTTGTGCGCTTTTTGCGTTCGCAGTCGGCATCAGGATTCGTTCACGCTCAAAACAAGCCTTCCCTCTTCCCCCTGGCCCCTCCTTTCTCACTGTGGTCCACGATTTGGATCGACGCCAACCATGGCTAACATTCACTACCTGGGCTTCAACTTATGGTATCTATTGTCCCTTTCCACGCTCTCCAGCTCGAAACATGTATCTGGTCCTGATTCCTTATCTATGCTTAGGCAGAGTCTTTCAGTTTAGTTTTTTCAATCACAGTACCGTCCTTCTCAACACAGAAGAGGCCGCAAGGGCACTCCTCGATCAGCATTCCACTACTTACGCTGATAGACCACTTCGTGGTCAGATCCGGGAACTGTACGTCAATTCCCACCTATGGCTGGCATTCTTCATGATCCTGACACACATAAGCCACGGTCTCAACTACAGTTTCGCGTTCATGTCCTATGGAGATGAATGGAGACTTCGTCGTAAAATTTTCCATATAAAAAAAAAAAAAAAAAGGAAAAAGAGATGAAATGAAGGGAACGCCCATTGAGAAGGCACCCGTACCAACATGTTTATGGTCAACACAGGTTTGCTCCTACAAAAAGGAGCTCAGAGGTGAATATGAATCACAAGGAGAACGGCTTTCTCCATACCTTGGGGTAATGGTAACCATCCAATGAGCCCGGCTTCACGTGCCAGGCGGGGCAAGCCTGGAGGTCCTAATAACATCAACCGACGCTCAAAGGTGCACGCCCTACTTAATGGGGCAACAGGATGCGCAGCGGAGCGTTCCCGGAAGGTTGCTTCAAGGAATGGCATGGAATGCCTAATCCCTCAAACGTCGCAACCTGTCGTACCGACAACAGCATCTATCTCTGCTTGAGCCGTCCGCTGAGCCTCTGGATACAAAACCATGGCTAGGAAGAAAACTTTAAAGGAGGAGGACGGTCTGATGAATGCTGTCAACTTCGTCAACTTTCGAACGAATGAGAAGACTCACAGTTTCTGCCCCTCCTGGTCAGTGATACCACATCAGTGATGCGAGACACGAGCGGAAAGGCTAAGAATACCTGCATAGGCGGTGGCTGCGACAGACTTAACTGTCATGACTTGATCAGCATCTCTTCTGAGTCGATGTCCTTGAGGGCCACGGATACCATTGACGGAGCTGCAGTTCCCTGGACCTGTCCAATGTTGCTTCAGTCATGGAATTGGTAACCCTGGGCACAAATATCTATACTAGAGCATCCTGCACGTATCTGAAAGGCGCGTCCACCATTTGTCGTTTGAGCTCCTTGAGCTCCATCGCCCTTCGTTGAAATGCTCCACCAGGAGCCCACGTTGGGATATTTAGGACTAAAATCTCAGCAGTGAGGCTTTACGTTAAAGAAATTCCAAGGGGCTCACGGAAAGGAAAAGTCAACAGTAAGAGGCTTCGTGTAGGAGCTAAAGTCGTGGTCATCGTATGCATGGCCTTCTCCACAATGTTCACATAAGGGTCTCTGATGGATGAAGCTTCGTAGCCATAGACTACTAGCATGATGGTAGATGCAGAAAACCTGTAGTGAGTGAGCTTATATAAGGTCCTCATCTGAGGATCTGCGGGACAGACGTGTCAATGTGCTCAAAGAAGTCCTCAGGCGCTTGAATGAGGTTCTGCACGAGCTGGTGAGCCTTGCGAATTTGGATCGGCCAGTAATCTGGAGCGACCGGGCACGAAAGGCGTG
>MU123839.1:0-30176 GCA_014904935.1 Melanogaster broomeanus | reverse complement strand
CGTTCGTAAAACACGCTGCAGGTTTCTCTGCATCATTAGAAACCGTCTAAGACAGATGCGGATGGCCGACAGAGGCGACGCATCAGCAAAGTATCTGGCGACGGATGCGTCTCCCGGAAACCGAATGACATAGCTCATGACGGCATCGTCGCTTCAGTGCTGCCGTCCGAATTCAAGCAACCTCTCGGGGCTTGAAAGTCGCTTGCGGGTCGGGGGCTTTGGACTCGTCGTGAAGACATCGCCCTCTGAAGCGAGTCCGGAGTGGATTCCGGGTGGGACGAGGTATGTTGGCGCATTCCTGAAATTGTTTGTTCACGCTGACATTTGGACAGTCATCCTGCCCCATTTCTGTGCAGCATCACTCCACGAGTGCCTGAAAGACTAGATGCTCTTTAGGGAATAATGATTCGACGACTGTATTCTGTGCACCTGTATTGCTGGATTACGTCGTGCTTTACTATGGATGGACTTTGAGGTTTACATTCCTAGTTGTCCCGCATATCTGTAGTATTCCTTGCTGCATTTTATATATTACAATTCCAACTATGACACCGCATGTACTGTCTGACATGGGGAATGGCCACGCTGGACAACAAACGAAGACCCAAAAAAATGATTACAATTACAATCATGTCCTCCCGACTGCAGGGCATCATGCAACCCTCTTCGCATCATCAGCAACCTGCTCTTCTCGTAAACTTCTCCAGCTTGGCGGCGTGCTTGACGTAGACCGATCCATCTGGGTTGTAAAGCCGACAGTTCAAATCAGCCGGGTAGAAGGACTTAAGAATAGGGTACTGATTTGTATTCGGCTTGTGTTCTATGGTGCTGAAATCGGAAAGGATGGTTAATACACGGATGCCTTTGGCCCACCGTTTCGGGTACAAGAGCCAAGACTGACCCATCGGGCGCTTGATAACTTCAAAGTAACCACATGTGGAGAAGGCCATGTACAATGACCACGACTTTAGCTCCACGCGAACCTCTTAATGTTGACTTTTCCTTTTCGTGAGCCCCTTGGAATTTCTTTAACGTAAAGCCTCACTGCTGGGATTTTAGTCCTAAATATCCCAACGTGGGCTCCTGGTGGAGCATTTCAACGAAGGGCGATGGAGCTCAAGGAGCTCAAACGACAAATGGTGGATGCGCCTTTCAGATACGTTCAGGATGCTCTAGTATAGATATTTGTGCCCAGGGTTACCAATTACCACGACTGAAGCAACATTGGACAGGTCCAGGGAACTGCAGGCTCCGTCAATGGTATCCGTGGCCCTCAAGGAGCATCGACTCAGAAAGAGATGCTGATCAAATCGATGACAGTTAAGTCTGTCGCAGCCACCGCCTATGCAGGTATTCTTAGCCTTTCCGCTTGTGTCTCGCATCACTGATGCTGGCATCACTGATGCCAGGAGGAGCAGAAACTGTGAGTCTTCTCATTCGTTCGAAAGTTGACGAAGTTGACAGCATTCATCAGACGTCCTCCTCCTTTAAAGTTTTCTTCCTAGCCATGGTTTTGTATCCAGAGGCTCAGCGACGAGCTCAAGCAGAGATAGATGCTGTTGTCGGTAACGATAGGTTGCCGACGTTTGAGGATAGGCCTTCCATGCCATTCCTTGAAGCAACTCTCCGGGAGACGCTCCGCTGGCATCCTGTTGCCCCATTAGGTAAGGTCATGCAAAACCTTTGAGCGTCGGTTGATGCTTGTACGACCTCCAGGCTTGCCCCGCCTGTCACGTGAAGCGGGCTCATTGAGATGGTTACCATATACCCCAAGGTATGGAGACAGCCGTTCTCCTTGTGATCAATTCACCTCTGAGCTCCTTCGTAGGAGCAACTGTGTTGCCTAACATGTGGTAGGTACCTCTCAGCGTCCTCGATTTGATAATGTCACTGAACTCTGCTTCAAGGGCGATGTCTCACGACGATGTCAAATACCCCGACCCCAACGACTTCAAACCCGAGAGGTTCTTGAATTCGGACGGCACACTGAACGACGATGACCGTCAGCTATGTCTTCGGTTTCGGGAGACGCATCTGTCCAGGCAGATACTTTGCTGATGCGTCCCTCTGGTCGGCCATTGCATCTGTCATTAGCAGGTTCTACATGATCGAGAAACCTGCAGGTGATTTTACCGAACCGGAGTGGATTCCAGGTGGGACGAGGTATGTTGGTGCATTTGTGAAATTGCTGTTCACGCTGACATTTGGACAGTCATCCCGCCCCATTTCTGTGCAGCATCACTCCACGAGTGCCTGAACGACTAGATGTTCTTTAGGGAACAAGCATTTGACGACTGTATTCTGTGCAAAAAATGGCACTTGTATCGCTGAATTGCGTTGTGCCCTGCAGTCGGGAGGACATTGATTGTAATTGTAATTGTAATTGTAATAGTAATAATTTTTTTGGGTTTTGTTTGTTGTCCAGCACCCATTCCGTAATTGTAATACTGCATTCGGATGCATCGGCCCCAGGCCGGTTGGCCTGAAAGCCCCGGCTCAGCCTGGCTTGAGGGGGCTTCAACTTGCATCTCACAAAAGTCTGGGAAGTCCAGGCTCCTATAGGCCCAGGGCTTGTGCCTGCCAGTCACTGAGGTCAGGCCCTGAGTTGAAACTGGATGGGCAGCCAAAAGCTTGGTGGGCCCAAGAGCTGGTGGATAACTGCACAGCCACTCGGGAAAAGGCCTTGGAATTGGCGCGCGGAAGATCAATTATTGGCGTGCCCAGTAGTTCCTGCTCTGTCTGCACCTTCTTGGCACCCCGTCTAGTGGAGAATGTGATACGGATGCGAAGGGACAGGACTCAAATTACCAGTTTCATGTCAGCAGTTTCGGACTGGATCGAGCACCATATCCAGCCACTGGCGCCCGAAATTATCGCGACTACTCGTCTCCATTGAGAGTCAGGCTGCACCTGGAACCGGAGGCTATGGGCCCTTGTACATATACAAACCACCTGCTGGTGCACCGCGTTGCGTCGGATTTTGAAACTTGGTTTGTATGAGCGACTGACCCAAGACCATGGCCCAGGTCCCCACTTTGCAGTCATCATCGCCAGACGTCAAACTTTAACCCGGGTGGTGTTATACACTGGAAGTTGCACTTGATCGCCACATTATAATACTGTATGTCACTCTGTAACATTGCACTGATAAACCCAGCCTAACGTGACTTGAGCAAATTCCAGCCTTAGTCTTGTTTAGGTGTGGACGAGAAGGGCGACACCCACCAACACCCACCTAAACCAAGCATATCTAGTAGCTGGCGTCACCCTGCCTAGGCAAGAGCTGGTCATAGCCCCTTTCCGCAGCAAATCAAGTTTCAACCTTGCCGTCGCTGGCGCGCATCGTTGGACCGGGACCATTTAATACTGTCTGAGCCCCAACTGAGCTCCCTACCGAGGTTATTGTCTCATAGAAACATATCCCTCTTGCCGTCCATTACACCTCAGAGGCATATCGCGAATCTCGACTGCTGCGCTCTGAAATGCTCCGTGTAGACTTGTATCATTGCTCTTGGTTGTTTTGTGCGCTTTTTGCGTTCGCAGTTGGCGTCAGGATTCGTTCACGCTCAAAACGCTCAAAACAACCCTTCCCTCTTCCTCCCGGCCCTTCCTTTCTCACTGTCGTCCACGATTTGGATCGACGCCAACCATGGCTAACCTTCACTACCTGGGCTTCAACTTATGGTATCTATCGTCCCTTTCCACGTTCTCCAGCTCGAAGCATGTATCTGGTCCTGATTCCTTGTCTTATGCTTAGGCAGAGTCTTTCAGTTTAGTTTTTTCAATCACAGTACCGTCCTCCTCAACACAGAAGAGGCCGCGAGGGCACTCCTCGATCAGCACTCCACTACTTACGCTGATAGACCACTTAGTGGTCAGTTCCGGGACCTGTACGTCAACTCCCACTTACGGCTGGCGTTCTTCATGATCCTGACACACATAAGCCACGGTCTCAACTACAGTTTCGGGTTCATGTCCTATGGAGATGAATGGAGACTTCATCGTAAAATTTTCCATCACGCCTTTCGTGCCCCGGTCGCTCCAGACTTACTGGCCGATACAAATCCGCAAGGCTCACCAGCTCGTGCAGAGCCTCATTCAAGCGCCTGAGGACTTCTTTGAGCACATTGACACGTCTGTCCCGCAGATCCTCTGATGAGGACCTATATAAAGCTCACTCACTACAGGTTTTCTGCATCTACCATCATGCTCGTAGTCTATGGCTACGAAGCTTCATCCACCAGAGACCCTTATGTGCACATCGTGGAGAAGGCCATGCGTACAATGACCACGACTTTAGCTCCTACGCGAACCCTCTTAATGTTGACTTTTCCTTTCCGTGAGCCCCTTGGAATTTCTTTACCATATAGCCTCAGTGCTGACATTTCAGTCCTAAATATCCCAACGTGGGCTCCTGGTGGAGCGTTTCAACGAAGGGCGATGGAGCTCAAGGAGCTCAAACGACAAATGGTGGATGCGCCTTTCAGATATGTTCAGGATGCTCTAGTATGGATATTTGTGCCCAGGATTACCAATTATACGACTGAAGCAACATTGGACAGGTCCAGGGAACTGCGACTCCGTCAATGGTATCCGCAGCCCTCAAGGACATCGACTCAGAAAGAGATGCTGATCAAAGTCGAGACAGTTAAGTCTGTCGCAGCCACCGCCTATGCAGGTATTCCTTGGCCTTCCGCTTGTGTCTCGCACCACTGATCTGATATCACTGACCAGGAGGGGCAGAAACTGTGAGTCTCCTCATTCGTCCGAAAGTTGACGAAGTTGACAGCATTCATCAGACGTCCTCCTCCTTTAAAGTTTTCTTCCTAGCCATGGTTTTGTATCCAGAGGCTCAGCGACGAGCTCAAGCAGAGATAGATGCTGTTGTCGGTAACGACAGGTTGCCGACGTTTGAGGATAGGCCTTCCATGCCATTCCTTGAAGCAACTCTCCGGGAAACGCTCCGCTGGCATCCTGTTGCCCCATTAGGTGAGGTCATGCAAAACTTTTGAGCGTCGGTTGTTGCTTATACGACCTCCAGGCTTGCCCCGCCTGTCACGTGAAGCGGGCTCATTAGATGGTTACCATATACCCCAAGGTATGGAGACAGCCGTTCTCCTTGTGATTCACCTCTGAGCTCCTTCGTAGGAGCAACTGTGTTGCCTAACATGTGGTAGGTACCTCTCAGCGTCCTCGATTTGATAATGTCACTGAACTCTGCTTCAAGGGCGATGTCTCACGACGATGTCAAATACCCCGACCCCAACGACTTCAAACCCGAGAGGTTCTTGAATTCGGACGGCACACTGAACGACGATGCCGTCAGCTATGTCTTCGGTTTCGGGAGACGCATCTGTCCAGGCAGATACTTTGCTGATGCGTCCCTCTGGTCGGCCATCGCATCTGTCTTAGCGGTTCTAATGATCGAGAAACCTGCAGGTGGTTTTACCGAACCGGAGTGGATTCCGGGTGGGACGAGGTATGTTGGCGCATTCCTGAAATTGTTTGTTCACGCTGACATTTGGACAGTCATCCTGCCCCATTTCTGTGCAGCATCACTCCACGAGTGCCTGAAAGACTAGATGCTCTTTAGGGAATAATGATTCGACGACTGTATTCTGTGCACCTGTATTGCTGGATTACGTCGTGCTTTACTATGGATGGACTTTGAGGTTTACATTCCTAGTTGTCCCGCATATCTGTAGTATTCCTTGCTGCATTTTATATATTACAATTCCAACTATGACACCGCATGTACTGTCTGACATGGGGAATGGCCACGCTGGACAACAAACGAAGACCCAAAAAAATGATTACAATTACAATCATGTCCTCCCGACTGCAGGGCATCATGCAACCCTCTTCGCATCATCAGCAACCTGCTCTTCTCGTAAACTTCTCCAGCTTGGCGGCGTGCTTGACGTAGACCGATCCATCTGGGTTGTAAAGCCGACAGTTCAAATCAGCCGGGTAGAAGGACTTAAGAATAGGGTACTGATTTGCATTCGACTTGTGTTCTATGGTGCTGAAATCGGAAAGGATGATCAATACACGGATGCCCTTTGGCCCACAGTTTCGGGTACAAGAGCCGAGACTGACCCATCGGGCGTTTGATAACTTCAAAGTAAGTAACTGACAACCTCGCCGTTGACCGGATCCAGGAATGCCGATGCGATAGCATGAGTTTTGAGGTCCCAAGGAGTCGATGCAGGAAGTTGTGCTCAGCACTCTGCGGTGCCGAACGCGAGCTAGAAGATCAAGAGCGTCACCCAGCATCCGGCGTTGAATGGCTAACTTACAAAGTAGACATTCCCTGCGTCCAGTCGCTTTCCCCTGTCGCGGTGTCAGGATCCAGTTCAAGTACATATACCAAGGTGAGACATACCAAGCCCTAGAACATCTTTCAGGTCCACCATCACGCCTTCCGGTGCACCTTCCTGAAACTCGGGCAGGCCCTCATATGTATGTCATGTGCGACTTGGACTTCCCCTTAATTTGGAAATGACTGCCTCCCGCTGTTGTGCGATGATGTTTGCTTTGTCGAGGTAATCGACCTTGGGCACCATCGTACACCGCATGACCGTGCCACCTTGTAATCCTTGGTGCACCCCGCGCCCACACCGCTCGTTCCAGGGTAATGTCCTTCGAAAACCCTTGTTTCAGGTGCAATTATAAATTGCCACGATCCCACGTCTCACCAATATGTAGATGGAGAATGCATGGTAATGAGCGACACCGGTAGCCACATTTGCTGCCTCAAAGCAAGGATATCGACGTCCGTGTATTCGAAGCCAGGCATCTTGTCTGCTTCCTGCAACCAAGCAACGTGAATCCTTTCGTTAATATGGACCAAAGACCTGGACATCGGAGTAAGACGATTGCCAGCCTGGGACAGGGACAGCCGCAGAGCTCCTTCGAAACGTGGTACAGTACTCGATGTGACGACTTGCCTGCAGAACCTCGTCAAGACGGACAGCCAAGCGACCTCTACGAGAGAATTCGTCCGCCAATGTCGGCTTCGTTTACCCTGTGATCTCCTACGTCGTGTCCACAAACACAACTATCAAGATATGCAGGCTCATCCTCCTCATCGAGCCATACTAATTCAACTCGGCAAGGGATGATATCTGTGGCCGTCGTCGTCACGTAGTACAACCTCACTGTCTGGTGGAGGTCGGAGCTCAGCTCGGAGGGCAGGGCAGGTATCACAGTGCCGAACAGGCGATTCAATGATGAGCGATCTTGTGCGCTAGGGTAGCGTCAGTGAGATGTGTGTCGCTTGTCGACGGACATGATAGTTTCATGGGCTTGTCGTCGGTAGCTGACCGTCAGCGGTTAGTGAATGGATAGTCAACCGAGGCGGTTATCGAAGTACTATGTACTACTATACCCCAACGTGGCGCAGTGTTCGTATTTTTGCAGAAGTCACGAATAACAAGACATCCACTCGATGTGTGTTGGTCAGAATTTTTGTCAGAGTAGTAGTACATATCATCATAACTTATACATAGTCGCGCGTGCGTGATTTGGTAAAAAGCGTAAAACTCCCGTGGGAAATTTTGGCAAGAGTCCTCGAGTGGTGATTCTGGTGAATGCCTCTGCATGGCGGTGAACGGAGCGACTTATATTCTCCTTCGCGCCCGTACTTAAGACTGGCGCTGTGGGAATGTCTCAGGTTACAACTGATCTGTCCCGACCTCGCAAACGAGCCAAGCTCGACCAACCCGTGTCTCATCTCACCGATCGGTTCACATTTACGACTGCACAAGACATAAGGCAGGCCCTTCGCACCCAAGATCCAAATGCGCTGCCAAAAGGTCCGTGAATGTCTCAGGTGCATGGCGAATTTTCAACCAGCTCCAACAGTCCTGTCTGCATTACGTGCTAAATTATCACTGAAGTCGGGCGAGACAATTTCTCCACATGATGAGCGTCTTGCCTTGGTCAAACTATGGATGGAGAGTTCTCCAGGAGCCCAGGAGCTGTTCGATGTCTTTGGAACGGTGAAAGATGTGCGTCTTCATTAGCGTTTCTCCCGTCCTCAATTCAACTGGCTCCTAGATGTCTACGCAGGCTCTTGTGATCTCCGTGTTTTGTTCGCTACTGTCGTTACTCTCATCTCATCTTCCCCTACCATTCCTACGGAGTTCCTATCATCAAAACAGTCCTTTCCCCGCAATGGTTACGACGGTTAAATTCATACATCAGCGGAAGTCACAATGAGCTCATTCTCGCTACCCTCAAGTTATTCAATGCGATTTCTGCCTTTGGGAGTGGGCGGGAGCGTAAATCAGTCTTTGAGGCTTTCCCATGGGACAACAAGGTACGCCAATATGTTGTTGTTTCTCTTCGATATATTTATGTAGATATAGACTTTACCAAAACTACTCCATATGCGCCGAAAAGGCAAGGCTGGTGAGGAACAAGACGCCCTCGCTCGACCTGGTAAGCTCCAGTTAGCGTATCACCCTACGATGTTGAGCTCACCATCTTTCAGACATCCGCACATACTATGTCTTATTTATCCTATCTATGGTCGACCAAGACACAGCGTCGTCGGTCAAAGCAGGATTTCTGGAGCAACGTCGTGAAGTGTTTATGTCCATCTTCAAGGGGCTGGTTCAAGATCCCTACTCTGTCATAGAGAAGGTCCTTCAGGTCTGTTGGGAGAGCCTTTGGTCAGATCCGAAAATAAAGAGAACCACGAAAGTGGGGCTATTCAATGAAGTGACTATCTCGCATGTGAGTGTGATCTTGGCGCTGCGTATTGGTGCACATTGTCTAAGAATGTGTTAGCTTCTGAAACTGTATGATCGTTTTGCTGCCGAGAAGCAGGGAGGGGAGCATATCCCAGCTGACATCGTCCATCACTTCCTGCTTGCTATATGCACACGGCCCGGTCAAGGCATCTGTTTTAGAGATCGCGGATGGTACCCTCGCGAAACAAACGAGAGCGGGATTATTGATGAGGTCGATACTGAAGGCACGCGGCAAAAGGGAGCATTTACAGGGAGGATATACAACAAAATCTTGGCGAACGTACTACGAACGCTGAAAGTGAACGAGGACGCTCGACAACAGGAGCTGGCTTTGAAAATTATTGCAGCCTGTCCGGAACTCGTTGCTGGGTTTGTGCAGTGTATTTCCTGAGACATTGAAAGTAACTGGAATATTGTAGGTATTGGTCGGGAGCCGCACTTACTCTCGAGCCGCGTCTCTCTTCGAAATGGATTGCGAATATCGCGTTCGCAGGACAGGTGCTCTCTCAAACGGTCCCCGCTACTTCATTCCTCCTACCTGGTAGTAATGAGCTATACAACCCTTCACCTCCACCGCTTTCCATTATCATGGCGAACGTACTTCCCTCCAGTGGGTACGAAGGCGAATTTTACGAAAGGGTTGCAGACGGGCTCAGCTGGGATTGTCCAGCACTGCACAGGCACTTGTTCTCATCAAATGCTTACGGAAGCTTGCGGAGCTAATACATGTGTTTAAAATGGTGGAGGCCGCACTGGAAGAGGATGAGGACGAAGGGCAGTGGAGTTGCCGTCGGTACGAAGTCGAAAAGGAAGCAAGGCGGCGCGTACCAGAGTTCCAGGTCATCGTCGCGTTTTCGCAGCAAAATTTAAGCGCATCCTCCTCCACAAATGTTACTAAGCACGCCTTGTTGAGCGAAAGCTCTCAGAGGCTTCTCTGCCTGTACCAAGAGTGTCTGCCGGACGTGGTTGCTGAAGCTAGGTTTGAAGTTGGCAAGTTGGTCCTGAACCTGGCGAAGGATCGTTGGCCTCGCTTTCGCTTTCCGGCGAAAACACGGTCACTTCGATCGGAAATGGGGACAAAGATCAGGCGTCTTCACCCTTACAGATCGTAAAGCAGTTGCATGTCCTCCGCCTATTGAGTGGAAGCGATCAATTCGCATGGGCTGGGAAGGTCGGTGAGTAACTACTTCCTTCAGATGTATTCTGCGAGCCAACCGCTTTCCAGCCTCTTCTTCACATACCTATCTCTACGTTCTTCTCAAGACATTCTGCAACACGCGTGTCCGTGCTCTTCGCACGACATTGCGCGAGCTTCTACAGCATGTCCTCGCTCAAAGTGTACTCTTCCAAGAGGATCCGAGCGAAGCAGAGCTATGGTTGGCAGCACTCCCGTCAGGCTGTGTACGCCGAGGACAGGGTACCGAAACACCTGACGGTGCAGCCCTCACAGACGAGGTCGACGCAATAGTGGCATTCCTCGACGATTGTGCCCAGCGCTGTCTCAAGACGCCCTATCGCTACATGGAAGCCATGACAGGATTTCATGCAAACTCATATATCGTCATTACCCGACACATCTACTGATATTCATCATGGGGAGCCGTTCGCCAGTCCCCTTCTCATGACAGTACTTGAACAAGTGGTGGCGAAAGTGAGCGGGAACTTGATGACGCCCTCCGATGCGCTCGCTGTGTTTACGTTTGTGCGGAAACTATTGGTCGCGCTTGCAAGTAAGCAGGGTGATGAAAGATACGGCGGCCTGCACGCGACACTCGACAAGTCTCGAAACTAGTGCATCTGGTGGCCAGCCATTCCCAAACTATCCGAGCATAGGCTTTGGTATTCGTCGCGAATTATCGATTGCGAGGTCATGTCTTCGGCATCTCGAGATCGTGGACTGTCGTAACGCGAGCGAAAGAAGCAATGACAAGACTGTAGCAGACTTTCTTGATCGTATCGAGCAGATACCCATCCGTGAGTTGCGTTTCATGAAACGCAAACCGATGCGTTGTTGCTTACCACCACTATTCCACATACAGCTACATTAGAGAGTGCTCGCATGTCAAGTGCATTCGAGCTGGTGGACTGGCTTCGCTTAGTGGATGTCAATCTGTCGCCTTCCGATGTCTCTCGCATTGCATCTGTTATTCGGCGGCTCTATGAGCCGCAATTTGGGCTCTCGTCGACCACCTGCATCCCTCCGACTGGTCACCTTTGGGACTCGGAACTTGTGGAACTATTTTCTGAAAGGTAGGCCATACTTCGCTGTTTTGAATCTGAACGCTTTTTTCAACCACATTGGTATAGATCTCCTGTTGAGAGCGCGTTTGGCTGGTTGTATTTTCAATGCAACGTTGCCCAAGCTCCAGAATAGGCGCTTGCGCGATATACTTCTGGCCACGCTCTATGCGCGTCCGGTGACCTGTACAGATCTCGAGAGAGCAATCCGAATCATCACTCACGGCATCGGTACGTCAAGGGGTCGCCGTGGCTTGGTGGCGGCTTTACTCTGGCTTCTGTCTGCCGTGGTGGAGAAGGGAGAAGTCGATTGAACGAGCAGGATCAACGACAACTGCGAATAGGCACTGTTGTTCAGTCTGCTGTCATCCAAGAGCTTTGCATGGTGAACGAGCTTGCAATCGAGGTTCATGAAGGTGCGGCTATCCAACCGTCAATAGTAGCTTGCTAATAGCTGGCATCGCAGCACTGCAAGGGCTCATCGAAGTGTCGTTTCATAGCACCGTCTCCGAGGACAAGAAAATTCTTTCACCGATTAGTTCTTACTGGGCAGACGCAATGAAAACATCACTCTCGTCTGGCCAGTTCGAAGAGGTGAGTAGTCCATGCACCTCTACTGCTCAGATAACTCAGGCGGCCTCCCATAACAAGCTGAGATATGCGCGGCCTTGGATCAAGTTCATGAACACTGAGCAGTTGCGTGCTGCTGTTGACCTTATCCAGGTTGACGTCAAATCACCCGCGGTTTACGAGACAGTGGAAGATATTCTCTCCGCCCTCAAGCAGGCCATGGCCCAAGATTCGACACTCTCGAAACTTCCGGCCTCGAAACTCCTGGGGTTGCAAGGCCTGCTCCCTGGATCTGTTCTTCTTGAAGACATGCTTTCAGAGGCCCTTGTCTCTCAGCTCCCTTGCGGTTTTGATGGTCAGATTACTTCCTCCGATGGACAACGTCTTTCCACTGTTCTTCCAAGTACGCCGTCGGCCTGGACCAACGAGCCCGGCTCTCTTCCTCCCAGCCTTATTTCACAGTTCTCGAAAGGGAAACGTGGACGGACTCCACTACGAGAATAATATCTGTTCTATTGTACACCAACGTTGCATCTTCGCAGATTTATGCGAGTTGGCTGAACAGCCAGAAATGGACGCGACTCTCTATGCACCACCTCGCTTCGACACTTGCTGCTTTCCTCGACTTTGTTAGATTGTCGGGCGGCGACCTGTCACGGGTAAACGATGAAGTCCTATACAGCCTAATCGATCGGCTCTTCCCAAAGGAGCCAAGCGCAGGCCACGGCAGCCTCTGGCGCCTCGAGTGCATCTTTCGGATCTTGGAGTTGGAACGCTCGAGGCAATCTCGACTGTTGTCCGCACTGCAAGACAGCATACACGGTACCAGGCTCGTAGATCTCGCATTGGAAACTACCTATCTCGCGCGCAAGGTCCTCCGACTCCCTGGTTGTGAAGCCTTGGTTACGAGTATCGTAGATCGTGCTCTGCAATGGGCCTGTTCGGCACTTTTCCAATCAAGATATCGACTCTGAGGACTCTCGGGATGCCCTTGCAAATCTCGGTATGTGCTCACAACCCGTCCCTCATGATATCTGGTTGAGTGAATGATGTATAGAAAATGTCGCAAGCCGCCACGCGACGCTCAAACCACATTTAGTGGAGCCTTTGTTGACCATCATAATTCAAAATCGCCTCTCTGACACCGATGTGGTCGGACTTGCTGTGGCGCTGGTGACCAACACACCACTCAAGGTGAGCCTCTGCGAACTGCGAGAGTCCATGACTGTAACCTTAATGCCTCAACCCCCGTTCGGTAGCCTGTTGTAGTCAATCGGCTCCTGCAAAACATTCTTCAGCATCAGCATTTCTTCAGAATATGCTGCACAGATGGCAAGCCTTCTCAGAAGAATCAGGTCACTTGTTTGCTTGATGCACTATTCCGCCTCCATCCTGCGAACACCTGCCAGCCTCACACATTGAGCCTCTCCTTCGCATCTACGGAGGAACGATGTCACAAGCCGACAGACGACTCTTGTCCATAATGAGGCTGTTTGAAGCTGAGAAGAGTACCTCCATTTCCGCATTCTTCGCCCGCTGGTCGCCGTCCCCAGACACGAGCGTGACCAATGTGTTAGAAACCGTGCAGAGCTTTCGATCCCATCCGAACGCTCAGGACGTGTCTTGCGTTCCCTCCTTGGCGACGAATTGGCGAAGAGAAAGACGCCAGAGGGAGGCCGTATGGACGAGTCGATGTATGATCCGCTGATAGTGATTGTCTTGTCGGCACAGATGCTCGTAGAGTGTCCTCCCACAACAGCATTAGGCTGGGTGAAAGTATTCCGGACCAACGTCGTCAGCTTGCTCATTCGGTGTCTCTCCTCGAAAGACCCCAACATCCGAGAGGCGGCTCTCTGCCAAATTGCCAAAATTTGGGAGAGTGTACAGGTGAGCCAACGACAGGAAGGGCCACTCTTGATGCTAGACTGATCCTATTTGGGTAGAAATCCGACATGCAGGAGAAGCTCCAAGTTATCTACGTTCTCCGTTTTCTCAGAAACGTGATGCCCCTGCCCGCAAACGCGCAAGACCCGCCTGGGCGCATCCCGACGTATGCCTCGCTCATCCTGCTCCACGCTCTCCGTGCTATCTTCTACCCCTCCAACTTCATCTACCCGCGTACCGCACGTTTTCTTCTTCAACGCCCTGAACTCGATATATCCGATGTTCCGATGCTATTTGGCATGTTGTACAGTGGCTCGGATGAGTGGAAGAAGGAGCGTGGGTGGATTATAAGGATGTTGGGTGATGGGATGGCAAGTACGGACGATTGGAAGGTATTGAAGAGGAGGCACACGTGGGATCTGGTGGCTAGTCTGTTCCAAAGTTCGAGACGCGATGCGACGTTACGTGCTGGAATATTGGAGGTGAGTTACGGTCGATCTGAAACTGGTATGATGCAGATCAGAGTGACTCATGGAGGGCCGGTTTTTGTGTTTATTGTTCTAGATACTAGCAAACCTCACGTGCAACCCGCAAGCTTGTACTTCTCTCGTTCTCAAGTCCTCTCTGTTGTCGTGGATCGAGATGCAAGTTGGGGATAGCATTAACACGGAATCCATTGCATGGCTCAGGATATTGGAGAACATCGTCTTTTTAGCCGATGCCTCCAAGCTGGAACGCGCCATTGGAGGCGAATGGTGCGCGATCATATGTAGATGCTTATCTTCTCTCCTCCAGACCAAAGGTACGCCAACTAATCAGTTCTTGGAGTCCCAACTAATATTTCATAGACAAGGACATCAGCATTCTTAACCAAACTTCCGCGGTCCTCTTGCGGCTGAGCTTGATCCCAGGAGAGCGCGGTCGCCCTCTTCGAACAGTCCTCGAGCATGCAGTCGAGTACCTGCGGCACCTGGAGACCTCGATCAACCTCCACAGCCGCCTGGCACCAAAACAAGATACTGAAACTCTCGCCAACCCACCTCATCGTGCTCAAGGGCTCCATGAAATGCCTGCTACATCCGATCCACTCCGGACGTGGGGTGGGATCGTAGAGGCGCTTTGGCGAGTGAGCATGTCGTTGGAAGATGTGACTCGAGTATGGGAGATGTTGACGAGGAGGCTGCTTAAATGGAGGGCCCTCAGTGGAGAGGAGGAATGTCAAGTTGGAGAGTGGGCGCGGCAGGAAGTCGCTCGTATGTTATACGTGTCAGCATGATCGTATTGCTGCATTCAAAATGTTCGCTATCGTAGGCACCCGAAAACTGTTCCTCTATATCATTAGGACGGTACTAGATGAAGGATTTGTATCATGAGGGCTTGCAGACGCCAGCACATATCGGGAAGTGCCGGAGAATCTGGAAGATCCCAAAACACGTACTCAACTAGGCAGTAACAATCAAGAAGATGGTGCACATGTGGAACGTACAAAGCGCCCCGTGGTTCTGATACGCCTTACAGTTTGGAAATATAGTTCTGAACCTGCGTCCATGGTCACATCAGTCAGGGGGCTCGGCTTTGAAAGCATGTGTACCAGCCACACTCGGTATAGGCAGATCATCGACCCACCTTTGGAATCATGCACCACCTCAGGCCTCACAACATCTCCTTCGCAATGGGGCCTTCGTGCCATCCTCTCCGACTAGTACTACCTTTGGCCCCGGCAAGTTGCAACGCCCCACCTCACAGCTGCAGTCCACCCCTAACAAAAGTTCCTTGGGAGAACTCAGCCACAGGTGCCTTGGCAGACCCCTGCCAAGAATACATCCAGGGACCATTCACAAACGTCGGTGTCGTGAAACCCCTGACAGTGCTTTCTTCGGCACCGTCCGCCTGACCGTGATCTGCACGGGTGCTGTGGAGTCTATTACGGGCGACTAAATACGCAGATGCGGCTGGGCTCATTGTGTCTCGATGAATATTAGCGCCCGTGGGCCCTGGGTCACCTGTGCAACTTGCTGTGGAAATTAGGCACAACAGTGAGAGCCTGAGTTACTGTAAAGAGACGGACACGAGGTACCGTAAGGTGCATTCTCGCTGACCGTCCCCTCCTCTATCCTTCGCTGCATCGATTCGCAGATAGACATGATTCGACTTTACGATGCGATGAGGCACGAGTACCGGCTTAGCTCCAGACGCCTTCCAGTGGACCCGTTGGTGCAGCTTGGTGATTCAGGTGCGATATGCTCGGTCGCATTTCTGCCTGATGGAAACCAGGTCATCAGTGGCTCCTTCAACGGAGTTGTTAAAGCATGGAGCGTAGAAGAGCGTCGTGATGTGGGGAAACTGATGAAGGAAGAAAGGGTGGTGTTCGCAGTGGCTACTTCAGGTGATGGACGATGGATAGCGACCGGCGGCGGAAAAAGGACGGTCACAGTTTGGAACGCAGAGACACATGAGAAGGTTATGGAGTTGAAGGGACACTTGGATTGGGTCATGTCGTTGGCGTTTTCCCCGGATTCGGTGAGGGTTGTGAGTGGGTCATATGATGGGACGGTGATTGTATGGAGTACAACGCCGGGCGAAGTACTACCAGTGGCGACTCTACTCAACGCACACTCCGGCTGGCTTAGGTCTGTCTGTCTTTCCGATCAGCCGAATGGGGGCCGTATCGCCAGTTGTGATGGTCATGATATACGAATCTGGCATCATGGTCACTCCAGCGAACTCCACCCGCCGGCCCTTAGTGGCAGCTTGGTCATCTCGCCTATCAAAGTGGAAGCAGGTTCACTCGCATGGACACCCGATGGCAAACAACTCATCGCTGGCTGCTTAGACGGTTCCATCAAATTCTGGGATCCCTCGACTGGCTCACAACTCGCCGAATGCAAAGGCCACATCAGCTTCGTCAACACCATCGCAGTTTCGCGCAATGGCAAATTCATCACGTCTGGCGGGTGGGACAACACAATCCGTCTTTGGGACACGACTACACGACAAGAAATCTGTCCTCAGACTCCTCTTAAGCACGACGGCGCCATATATTCCCTGGCAATCTCACCCGATGACAGTCGTCTCGTCAGTGGGGGACACAACGTCGAATTTCGCATATGGAACCTGAAAGGCATCATTGCTCCGTCGTTCGTCGAGAACAAGGCAGTGCGTACCCACGTTTCTACCTGTGTACCAAATCTTATCAGCTCATGGATCTCCATGCAGCCCGACGAAGAGAAAGTCTCCAAAGTTTGTGCACGCGAATCTACTGAAACTGAACTTCCACTGAGGTACACTCATGCAACTGTACTACAGCCTGACTCTCCAGCAGGGAAAGAACCGCAAAGCACCAAGGTCAACGACTCGAAGGGCGACGTACCAGGGAAGCAGAAGCGTCTCAGCGAGTCATCATCGCTACGCGACTTCCTGGATGTCAGGCTTCTATCACCATCGCGTAGAACCCGTTCTCATTCCTCCATCAGCTTCCCGCAGTAGTGCCTCTCGCCGACGACACATCCGACACATTGTACGATAACTTCTTCAATTGCAATTCACATAATGTTCGTGCCATTCTTTTGACTTTCACTTACATTCTCACACACCTTATACAGGCACAACCCCCACAAGGTGTCTTGTCCAAGTTCAGTGACCTAATCAGGAGAGATGGCAAGGATAAGGTATGTTCACAGCTGCATCACTCATTGGTACTCGCGGACGATGTGACCCACCACTAAATAGACACGACCTAGTACTCCCGAAGAGCTTAGTGCAACTGGTAAGGGGAAACAAAAAGAATCAGGTCCACTTCCTCCTTCCGCAGACAACATCGAACATGCATATCCCAAATCTCAATATACCCCCTCAGCAAGTCGTACCAAACCACGACTTCGTGATCGGATTCGTCGAATCCATCGGGGAATAATGCGACGTCCCCACACATCCACTTCTCAAGCACAGCTTCACGTGACAGGGACTCCTGTCACATACGGACACATGGCTCATGTACGCATCTATCGCTCCCTTTTGTTCCATTTGAAAATCCGACTATCATATGTTTTATGAACAGCGTGTTTCCACGACGCCTAAGCGGCGGAGGTACTACAGGTGGAGAGGATACCTGAGAAAGAGGAAAGGGCCTTATGTCGAGGGTGACCAAGTGGAGGCCTCTCTATGGAGACTGATGTTTCACTTGCTCTGTTTTTGTAACCGTGCGTTTTCTTTCCACGTTTACTGGTCGATTTTTCTGCTGATGTCAATCTTGTTTATGTAGTAGATGGCCCATACGTATATGTGGATGACGACAAGTAAAACCTTATGTGGTTGTTCAATTCATGTCTACTTCCCGTCTTTTCTTCAATTATTTGTAGCTCGGCGAGGAATGCATACAGGCGGGCATTAGAAGGTCGGTGCCACTTTGGGCAAAGCTGGGTTTATGCGCTTTTAAACTTTTCGCCAAAGTGGCATCAGCAGTGCGGAATAGCTGGTCCTGATACACCTCTTTCCCCCTGTTTTCCCCCCACGGTCTCGACTGGTACTGTCGGTCTGGGTTTCCGAATATTCGTGGACTTCATGTTCACGCAATCCCTCTCTCGTCTCGCACTAGTCGCTCTCTGGACAGTGGTGGGTATGCTCCGCGCATCCAAGCAGCTCGGGTCCAGGTTGATGTTTCGTTCTTGGGTCAAACCTGGTCCTCTTAGAAGGCACCCACCACTGCGCTCACTACGACTAGCAAACGTTCAGCTCGTACTCTCATTTGTCGACGTGATCTAGGTGATTGACGCTATTTCCAAAGCTAGAGACTCAACTTGCAATGGTAACGCCCCCCTGTCCTGGTTCTTTCGCGGGAATTACTACTTCGTAGCGCATTTTGATACGGATGGCGCGAGCGACCGATATCTCGGTAACAACACAATCGTCTAGTGAAGTTCGGCGAAGACGTAGCTAGAAGAGTCGCTCTGCGAAATGAGGTACCCCGTGAAATAAATCATTTGGTGTCCTGGCTATAGAGCGAAAATCGAGAGGGAACCTGAACATTGAACGATGGCCGGTCCTTCCAACGCAGATCACTTACCAGGCACTGTCCCCACATAACCATTTCACAGAAATCATGTTCTCATTTCCAGAACAAATTTGCTTTTGCTCATCGGTATGATATTGTCTGATGCTTGGTCCATAGTACGAATGTGCTATGTATAATAATGAGGAGCCATAACCAAACCTCACACATCTTGTGAAGGTCCCGAACTTTTCTCGTCCTCGCTTCTAGCATATTCTGCACCGGAAAGTTTCTTAGGCATCGACGTCATGGGAAAGCCACCCGGCCTGTTCTCATCTCGAGTAACACTGACTTCGATAGCATTCGGGATGAGCGAGGATGCCAATTCCGCAGCAGCAGCAGAACTCTGTATCCGACCCGTCACGATCCCAAACCGTGCAATGATGAGTAGTGGCGCCATAGTCTGACGGAATTACTTAATTGTAAGGCCCTAGGTCGCGAACAAGCGAGCGGATACTCACCGCGAGCTGCGTAGTGACGCCGATGCCGACGATGCCAATAGGATGTCCAGAGGAGTACAACACCAACATGATAAGGGTGGGCAGCGTGATCAATGCTCCGCATTCCACAACGATGAGAATGCTCGCTCTATAATTGAAGTGTGTGGAGAGGGAAGATAGATTTCTTTCAGCCCTCCACAGCCGATAGGCAATCAAGAGTGTCGCCGATAGGTTCACCGCTGCCCCGAACGCCCAACCAGCAAGGCTGAATACATGTAGTTTGAACGTTCCACTGGTGGCCCCCAACGATTGCAACCCAGAGACAGCGACCGAGGCGATGCCTAAACGAGCGTCGGGTTCTAGTATTCACACAATAACCAAAATCACTCACAAACATGCGTGACCCATAAAACCAGCTGGATAGTGTGAGCCCAGGCGTACAATTATTACAGGGCGAAGCGGACACACCGAGGGGTACATATCTTGATATTCTTGTCATATATCACATATAACCGCCAGATCTTGAATTACGGTGATCAGTATCGGTGGGTGGGGTGTTGAGACGATGTTCGTACGAACCAGCAAGAGTTCTTCGACAAATGACTGCCAGATCAAACACAGAAGGCAGTGTATATGTCAGTAGACAAGACATATAAGCAGAACAAACTCACGTTAGTGATGTAGACAGCAAAACCAGCGATGAACAATTCGTCTCCACCTAGATCCGAGTAATATGTATCTGCTCCGTTGATGGAATATGTGAAAGCTAGAAGAAGTTCGGCTATACTGATGATAGCACGTGCCCCGGCCAACAAGAATTGAAGGACGCTCGCAAGGAGAAGAACTCTGTAGAATGGATTTTCATGAGCCAGGGTGTAGCTGCTGAAGAAAGCGTTCTACCTGCGAGACCGGCTCTTATGCCCCCACAGCACATAGATACAAAATACGAATAAAACACAACTGAAAGTGCAGTCCAGCTTGCGGTCAACGGTCTTCATTTGCATTGTACAATGCACCTACTTTATACCTGCAAAGTATGTAGTCAGCGTGATATTTGAGGCATGGAAAGTATGTCAAACGTACCGAAGAAGATGGCCTCGATCCACCCACAGGTAAGGTACATCTGCGCCAGCGTTTGGCCCATGATGGTTGGAACTATCGTGCGGTGAGGCTAATAGTTCATTCCGTTACAATTTCTGCACCTGCTCGGTGAGCCAGAGTTGCATCTCGATGGTGGGGAGGGATCCCGTCGCACTGCTGCAGCATCTGAGGGGGAGCGTGTATGCCCCGGGTCACCGCCCAGCGCACTTGGCGGAAAGTTGGGCGCACCGAGGACCCCACTGTCACCGCTGTTGCCCCTAATGACGGTGTGGGGAAGAATTTCCAACAAGTTAGCATCCCCGAGTCGGCCGGACCGCTGACTACTTATTTTCTCGTTTACATTGTGGTTACATATCAAATATATTATTCATTCCCACGGTCAGCACCGAGTACCATTACTTGGGCGTACCGCACATCACTCAAGTACTATCAGGTAACTATGAAATCACGGTGCTTTATATCACGGTTGACGAGCTCGTGTCCTAAGTGTATTCTAT
Organism: Melanogaster broomeanus; assembly: GCA_014904935.1. Classification (NCBI taxonomy): domain Eukaryota; kingdom Fungi; phylum Basidiomycota; class Agaricomycetes; order Boletales; family Melanogastraceae; genus Melanogaster; species Melanogaster broomeanus. Next base: position 9,640 of record MU123839.1, on the reverse strand, counting down.
AAGCAGTGTTCCAATGCACCTGCCCTCTGTTGGCAACCCAAGCCATTGTTGAAACGTTGACGTTCAGAAATCGATCGAACTCAGGCTAATGTTACATTCACTATCGAAGTTGCAGGCTCGGTTGTACTATGGTAATATAAATGATACAGTAAGTTGACCATCACGTCGCGTCATCCTTGTCGTAGATAATCGATAACACTCGGATGCACCAGCTCAGGCCTCAAGCCGCCTCACGCGCAATGGCATCTTCGTCCCATCCTCTCCGACAACCTTTGGTCTCGGCAACAACCCTCTTCCCAGCTCCACCTTTGTGTCCGGTCCGTCTCTCAGTTCAAACACAAAGTTCTTGACGAGAACTGACAAGACGGTCTGTTGAGCAACTAACTCGTGAGATCCCAGTGCACCCAAGACCACAGCTGGAGAAATCGTTTCAGCGTCCCACGCACCTTGAACTCAGCCACGGCAAAACCCTTGCCAAGACACGTCCGAGGACCGTCCACAAACGTCAATAAATGTCGATGTCCCTGGACCTCCTGTGCTTTCTTCGGGATCCCATCTTCCTCGAGCCATCGTTCAGGCCTCCACGTCTTAGCATCCGGCCCCCATATTGCGGCGGAGCGATTGATGCAAGCGACGTTGATCGCGATGAGAGTGTCTTTGGCGATCGAGATGTTGTCAACAACCTTACCGGATGCCGTGCGGACGGGTTCAGAGAGTGGAATCACATCGTCTTCAGCTGCCTGCGAGTAAGTTGTCCGAGGTTGAGTACAATGACAACATGTTGGTGGGTGCACGTACGATACGGGTAAGCTCTTGGACGGGAGGGTGCACGCGAAGTGTTTCGTGTACGACGGCGTCGAGGTAAGGAAGACTGCTAGATAGCTGGTCGTACGTCGGATCACCACCGAATGCCAGTAGTTCCTCTCGCAGACGTGTTTGAACAGCTGGGTTTTGCGCGAGCTCGAGCAGAGACCAGGTCATGCTGACTTATGACAGGGTTAGTGAACTCCGACAGTCAGGAATGGGACGGAAACTTACTGGACGTCGTCTCGTAACCAGCCAGGAGTAGCACTTTCATCTGTGCAAACATGAATTAGAGTGAGTGGGAATAATGGCGACGGATTTGAATCAACTCACCTGTGCCATGACCTCCTCCTCAGACAGACGGAGCTCGGCGTCCTCGCTCCCTGCCTTGACTAGGCACAAATGAGATCCACTGACCCCTCCAGACGAGATGAAATGGCTTACTCAACAACCCGATAATCGACTTCTCTCCTTTGTCATCTTCGATACCAAGCTCTTTCTCCTTCCTCGTTCTGTCGAGGAGCACCGACGAAATTGTACCCATACTGTCAGTGAGCTTGTCGATCAACTTGGACCTTCTGGTGGGCAGCCATATGATAAATGGGAATGCCTGTGCTAGGAGGAGGGACATGACATTGACAGCAGTGGCGGCGGACGAGTTCCCAAAGGCGTCGAAAACCTCAGTAATCGAAGCAGGTTTACCGCCGAGGGACCCGAAATCATGGGAGAATCCGGCGATTCCGATCGTATCGAGTCTTGAAGTAGAGGTGAGATCCAAGAGAAAGGATGAAAGTCCCACTTACGACACGTGGTTCATCCTGACATCGCCGAGGAGGTCAAATTAAGTATGTTTGGTATAGCCGTTGAGGCGTCTGACATACCAGCTTTGGACCTCGATGACTGCGCTATCGTCACCTCCTGTCTCGATGAGCGCATCCCATGCTCCTTTCACCTGACGGATACGCCGATTATTAAGTACGTTGATCACAGCAGATGACTTGCCGCACCTTATACGCCGAATCGTAGAAGACAGAAGTTAACCTTCGAATAGCGTTGTTGCTGAACGCTGGGGTCAAGGACTTGCGCTGCCTGCAACAAATGTTGATCTATATTACGCCATCGTTTCCTGCAGTCTGGCACGGAAGATTCACCTTCGGTGGCTTTCGCCCTGTGACCACAATATCCCCCTTCCGAACTTCGGTGGAGACCATGAGCAAGCTGCACATACAAGAAAAACCAACCACACATACCCCTCTCTCCAAGAACTTCTTGCCAACTGGCGTTACTACGTACGTCCAGGTTTCCCTCGCATAGAAATGCGCGAGGGCCCTTGGGTCGGTCAGGACGATCTTGCTTTGTCCAAGCGTAGAGGGAACCGTATAAACGACGCCATACTCCTCCGCCCAAGCTTCGTACATTGCCCCTGCATCTGGAGACTCGAGGATGTCCTTTCCAACGCCATACAGCAGGCTTCGGCTAGGTGGGCCCCTGAGCCGGGTCGTCTTCAGCCTCCGTCGGGCTACGCGGACGGCTGTAAGAAGTGCCCATACCGCAGCGAGAGCAGCAGCCGCATTAATTGCATGGGAGAGACGGGCTCCCTCCATTACTTTGGTGTAGAGGTCAGTTGTTAGTGTATACACAGTGTCCATGGTGGGTTCTGAATTTTCAAAGGAGCACGCAGCCCTATGTTTAATATCATTGAGCTTTTAAAGTCCGCGGCAGCGGTTGAGTGTTTGACTCATGAGGCCTGTGTGAGTGAGGACCCGACGGAGTCGTCGATTTGTTGGGTACTCACCAATTAGGTGTACAGTACTCACCGATTCTGACAACAACTGACTCGGCAGGTATTATCTCCCGTCATGGAAGCAACAGGCTCCGAGAGCCAGTAGTGGCTCATTGCTTCTCGTTCCTCACGGACGTGAATTGTTTACTCGCCGGCATTGCTAACTGGTGCTCTGCCGGGCGACTACGGACTGCGAGAGAGGCGACTTCGACCTGCCAAGCACCAACTTGAAAGCCGGGAGGCGTCGTAGACAAGGCATACTCGGTGTATAATCAAAGGAGGTGGCAAATTGTAGACTCCAGTTACGTCACTCAACTTACTGGGTAACTTGTGATCCGAAGTGGACATTTTAAAGTGGCTGGACGAACTTCACATTGACACGATGACTCAAGTACTCATATGCGGTCATATGCGGCAGAGCAACCTTGCAGTCACACACGTACTATGCTATCTCAGTCAGAGTCGAAGCGTCCGACACACAACGGGAACCACAGTTTTCCGTTCACCGACTACTTTCGGCCGTGGCGAAATGCCCCTTTCAAGCCATTTCAATTTTCGCCATTCCCCAACATCAAGACGCAGCTTTAAACCAGTACTCGAGAGATCCCGGTCTACACAGCAACTTCCACGTAACCGCTCGGCATCTCAAAGCAGACACAATGCACGCGCATTAACTTGAAACTGCGTAATTGCGTGCCCTTTCTCATACACATCCCTGGCCGACAAATACCGATGTCCTTGTATTTCCTTACCTTCCCGGGAATCCAGTTCTCTTCAAGCTACTGCGATGGTCCAAATTGAAATTACTTGGCCCATCCGGACCTGAGATCGCAGGCTGCAGCAGAGCGATTCATAGATAGCATCGAGAGTGCCCTTTACGGCTGAGATATAGTTGGTTGGCCGGACTTGGTGCGTACCTGTTCGCTCAGAGGGGTCGCATCATCTTCAGCAGCAAATGTAATCAACCGGGCGTCATGCCGAGGGAGGACGAATGCACCAACAGCTCGCGTATAATCAAGTACCGAAGAGTTGTAATCAACGCCCACTAAACCCTCGGTATCAACGATATAAAGTCAACAATGAGCTATGCTTGCGTACTGTTAGGGTGACTGACGTGTATAAATGGTGGTTACAATAACTTAGATCGTCAGAAGGCATATATCTGAGCCATTACTTCCTCAGGGGAGAGATGTGGCTCAGCACCGTTGTTCTCATGTCTGACTATGTAGAACAAGGTGAGCGAACGAATAAGAGATGTCCTGTGAACGTACTTAGCAATCCAGTAATCGAATTTTGTTCCTGCTGTCCATAATGCCGTCCTCCTCCTATCTCGTTCTGTCCAGCAGCACGTTCGAAATATTGCCCATCCTCTGCTTCAGCTTCTTAAGAGGTCCGTTAGCGAAGTCGGGACCTTGGTCAAGACTGGAATACCGGGAAATAAGGTGAACGAAAATGTCGAGTCCGATAAGGTGAAGCTTCAAACGAGTTGAAGATATCTGTTACTGATCCCGGGTTGCCATCCAGTGAGCCGAAATCATGGAGAAACCCAGCAAGGCCAATCGTGTCCAAGCTACAGCCATGCATACAATCAACTATGTTGCGAGATATGATTTATCCTAGGTGCAAGCCAGTAGCGTGACTGAAGGTTACCCAGGAGATCGATCCATTATCAGTTTTGAACCTCGTTTACAGTGCTCTCGTCACCAGTTGATTCGGTTAACGAGTCCCATACGCCTCTAGCCTGAGCGCAGTCTTCAGCAACGTTTTACCACCTAGGTTCTGTGGCGCACCTGGTTGCCAGGGTCAGTTGGCGAATTGCACCGTTACTGACAGCCGCGATCGACACCTTCCGTTGTGTTTATCGAGTTTTATGTGTATGAGTATCTATACAATGAGGAAATATTCCTACCTCCAGTGACTCTACTCCTCTCACATCCCCTGCCAACCCGTACATTCTTGACCAGCGTCCCTCCAGACGAACCTAGGCCTAATCCGAATTCACTAGATTGTCTATAGACACCTTACCCCAACGGGTCAAAACAAATGTCCACACCTCCCTGGCATGATGTGCGCGATCGCTCTACTAGTAGGGTCACACAGGAAGGCCGATTCCATTCTAATGATTGGCACGTGTTTTACCTTCCCTTCTTTGAGCGGCGTTGAGGGAGGGCCTATGGATGGTCGATGTACGATTGGCTGATAGGGAACGTCTTCTGAGTACAGGTGCTCGTAGTAGAGTATATTCCCCCAACAGCATCGGGCTGGGTCAAAGTATTCCGTACAAGGATTCGTCACCCTGGCTTTCGGTGTCTCTCGAAAGCCATGTCGCAACCTCGCAAAGACACGTCCAGGAACCATCCACGAACGTCAATAGTTGTTGACGTCCCTGAACCTCCTGTGCTTCCATTGGGATCCCATCCTCCTCGAGCCATTTCGCGGGTCCCATGTCAATCCGGTCCCCAGCTCGCAGCGGAGCGATTGATCGAGATGAAAGCCTGTTTGGATATGAAAGCCTGTTTGGATATGAAGCCGCACTGAACGTCGCATGTACGGATCGAGCAGCGGGGACCGCATCGTCTTCAGCTGCCCGAGTATGAGAGTAAGTCGATCGAGGGTAATGAGATTAGGATGCTATACGACGAAGGCCTCTTGCAGAGGCGTTGGGATATCTGTGCAGATGAGTCTCTGCAGGATTCAACCATGTATCAATAGTCCGAAAGATAGAACCGCGACTCCACAACAAGAGAAGCGGTAACACCTGAGCCTGAATGAGTGACGTAGAAGGCCAAGCTTAGCACTGGCAGGCTCGGCACTGCACATATATGGTGCAGATTATGGGCTGTGTGTGCCTGGCTTGCTGTGGACACGATGTAAGTATGGGGCCATGCGGGGCCATGGTTAAACATACGGACACGACGTACCACAAGGTCCTGAAACACGCTGTTGCCAACAGTCCCCATATCTGTCTTTCGCTTTATCACTGGCAGGTCAAAAATAGACATGTCGCGGCTTTACGATACGGCGATAAATACATACAGGCGAGTTAGAGGGATCCCATTGTTGGTGCTGCATGGTCATACAACCTGGATAAACTCGGTCGCGTTTTTGCCCGATGGAACGCAGGTGGTCAGCGACTACCACGGTGGTAGTGTTCGGGCGTGGGCCGCGTGGAGGTAGAAGACGGTCGAGAGGTGGGGACATTGATAAACGCGGGAGATTGGGTATGGGCAGTCGCTACTTCAGGTGATGGAAGATGGATAGCGACTGCAGGGAGTAAAAAGACGATCACGTTGTGACGGCGGAGATATACGAATCTGGCAAAGCGACTCTGGCGAACTGGTCATCCCGCCCATCAGAGTGGACGCAGTTTCACTGGCATGGACGCCCGATGGCCAGCGACTCATCGCTGGGTGTTGGAGGGGTTCCATCAAATCACTCGATCTCTTGACTGGCTCATTACTCCAGGAATGGGATGGCCACAACCGCGTTGTCCGCTCTATCGCAGTCTCACGGAATGGCAAATTCCTTGTATCTGGCTCGTGGGACAGTACAGTCCATCAGCCAGATGCACTTACCATGCTATCACTCGATATAACATCCAATTTGTCATCATTTTCGTCCCTATATACAATTTATCATATTCTTATATACTTGGTCTGGATCTCAACATCTACATTGTGATACATTACTGAGTCAAGCAAGGTTTCAGAAACATTTCTCGCAGTGCCACTGGGTTGCAATTGGTGCCAACCTTTGCATGCATTTGACAACAGGTTGGCTTGGTTGTTCCGATTTTTGGGCTGAACTACATCCCAATACTACGTCACATAGCTACATTGTCGCATTGCAGCTGGGTTGCAATTGGTGCCAACTGGTACATACAATCGACAACAGGTTGTCTTGGTTGTTATTTTTGAGACTACCACGTCATTTAGCTATTTCGTCCTGCAATCTTCAGAGACATGCACCTTTGTTCCCAATACAGTACAATATCTCATAATGGATGGCGTCCGCCCCGTGGCATCCACTACGAGGTTATATCCATGACAATATTGTCACGTTATGTGACGTCATGTGACGCTGTGCAATGTGCAGTGGGCGACAATGTCACGCTAGCCTGGGGGTGCACAATTGGTGCTATAAGCCATTAATATTGGCATCCAAACCACCAACATCTCTGTATGTGTTGGAAATATCGGCCGAGTGTACGAGTGATTCACTCGTGGGAACATCTCATAGAGTATTCAAGTTGATTATCTAGAGTTGTACCACATCTGTTTGCCAAAGGCTACCTGCCGTTCCTCGCAGCCTGGTCAAATTGTACTGCATTGTAACTGTGTTCTGGTGGCTATGTGTTTTTACTATATTGTAGATGTACTGTATCATATATGTAGGCATGGTGCCTCCAATTGCTGGCATATGCCCTGGTCATGGTGTGGTGTAAACTTTGGTTCTGCATGTGGCACTGTCAGTGGCTGTGATGCGATTGGGGGTTTCGGAGCTCGGTTGTACTATGGCTTGTGGCCAGCTCGCCGGGGGTTTTTTCTGGATAGGCTCAGATTGGTATAGCTATGTCAAACTTATGCTGGAACCCCCCAATCATGCTAATATGATAGTGGATAACCCCCCCAAATCAGCATCTATTATCTAATATGATGTTTTATGGATAATTTGGCAGGGACGGATGTGGTTCCCAGGTCTGGGCATCCATTATCAGGTCTTATCCGTTATGATGCTATCTACTATGAGATATTGTACTGTAGTTGCAACGCGAAATTTTGGGAGTTGAACATGTCACGTGACTTGTGCATTCGTACCCGTTTTTAACTTGGAGCTACTTCTTTCGTGCTACCCACTCTTTTGATCCTGCCATGCGTTTTTGACCCCATTCCACCCACTCGTTTTTGGCCCTACTTGTTGGTTTTTGACCTCACCTGCTCGTCTTGGACCCAATCCATTCGTTTTGGACCCCACCCGCTCGTTTTGAATCCCTCCGCTCGTTTTGGACCCCACCTGCACATTTTGGACCTCACCCACTCGTTTTGGACCCCACCTGCTCGTCTTGGACCCTGCCCATTCGTTTTGGACTCCACCCATTCGTTTTGGACCCCACCCATTCGTTTTGGACCCCACCCATTCGTTTTGGACCCCACCCATTCGTTTTGGACCGCACCTGCTCGTCTTGGACCCTACCCATTCGTTTTGAACCCTACCCATTCGTTTTGGACCCCACCCACTCGTTTTGGACCCCGGTCTGCACATTTTGAACCCCACCCGCTCGTCTTGGACCCATCCATTTGTTTTGGACCCCACCTGCTCGTCTTGAACCCTGCCCATTCATTTTTGACCCCACCCGCTCGTTTTGGACCTCACCCGCTCGTCTTGGACCCTACCCTTTCGTTTTAGACCCCACCTGCTCGTTTTGGACCCCACCCGCTTGCTCTCAACTACAGTAGTTCATGTACCAGTAGTATAGTATTCATTCAATGTTTTTTTTTTTAATTTAAACTATCATAAAGTGCGTAATTAAGTCCATGAATCCCAATAAATATCAGTACATGTGTAATCTGATTGTCCATTCTATGGGCTTATCATTATATGTATGATTGATATATGACCGCAATTTTGGTGCTGTGATGGCAAACATTCTAATCTGCATGCATTTGGATGCCTATGCTAAACTCCTACAATAATTGGTGTATCTGCTCATACTGTTGACCTTTGTATTCCAGTATCTGATGTTGTAACTAAGCTAGTAATAATTGTGAAGATTGTATGAAATATGTTGATTATAATGCCATGATAAGACTTTATCCAATGTTTTTCGATTCAGTGATGCCATAGATTGCAGTGCATGTCACCTTTGCTTTGCCGCTGACCATTGATGTCTCTTCTTTATTCACGTATCCTGGATGTTCAGTGAAGTGGTCCCACCACCATCCTCGATTTGAACATTTCTTGCCGGAACTTCGGTTGGCCATGGAGAGAAACTTCAAACTTGAGAGAAACCTGATCAATGTTCACGATGCGTACAGTGGGCGATTTTCTAGGTAAGGACGTTGTGTAGGGCACAAAGATAATCTATTCTTGCATGCCAGCCTGAGTGAGCTGAGGGACGGATAAGATTCAAACATAGTACATATATACATATTTACAACGAGGACCAGCCTGCCAGGGAACCGCTCAAAGTCAAGTTCAAGTGAACGCAAGTGAAGTTCACCAGCTTTCCCACGAGTTACGGTCAGTGACTATGACTTACCCGCAGAACACTGGGCTCATGCCATCTTCGTCATTCTCATACACATTTGGAGGAACCAGCTCCAGCCTCAACTCGCCTCACACGCAATGGCATATTCGTTCCATCTTCTCCAACAACCTTTGGTCTCGGCAACACCCCTCTTCCCAGCTCCATCTTGGTTTCCGGTCCATCCCTCAGCTCAAACGCAAAGTTCTTGACAAGAACTGACAAGACGATCTGTTGAGCAATGTCTCGTGAGATCCCGATATACCCAAGCGCATGACTACTTCAGTGGCAACCTATGCACCTTGAATTCAGCCACGGCAAAACCCTTGCCAAGACATGTCCGAGGGCCATCCACGAAAGTCAACAAATGTCGATGTCCCTGGACCTCCTGCGCTTTCTTCGGGATTCCATCTTCCTCGAGCCATCGCTCAGGCCTCCAGGTCTTAGCATCCAGACCCCAAATCGCACTGGAGCGATTGATGTAAGAGATGTTGACCGTGATGACAGTGCCTTTGGCGATCGAGATGTTGTTAACCTCCTCGCCGGACTTCGTGCGGATGGGCTGAGAGACTGGGATCACATCGTCTTCGGCTGCCTGACAGTAAGTTGACCAAGGGTAAGCATAATGTTTACAAGTTACAACATGCTGGAGGGTGCACGTACGACACGCGTAAACTCTCGCACAGGAGGGTACATGCGAAGTGTTTCGTGTACGACGGCGTCTAGGTAAAGAAGGTTGTTAGATAGCTGGTCGTAGGTCGGATCACCGCCGAATGCCAGCAGTTCCTCTCGCAGGCGTGTTTGGACAG
>MU123838.1:57801-68492 GCA_014904935.1 Melanogaster broomeanus | reverse complement strand
CCGGTGTTACTAACAAATCTCCCGAGTTCCTCTCCAAGTTCCCCTATGGCAAAATCCCTGCTTTCGAGGACTCCGAGGGATGGAAGTTAACCGAGGGTACCACGATCGCGCGTTACCGTATGCCGCACTTTTCCCTTCTCGTCCTTTACATATGTATTACACGTGTCCCCAGTGAGCGACATTGGTGGAAAATCAGACTTCCTCGGCTCAAACGCGAAGGAAACTGCGCTGGTTGATCAGTGGATTCACTTCGCAGAGCATGAGCTCGGGGGTCCAGTTTTTGGCGCCCTGGGTCTCGTCTACGGTTTCACTGGGCCATTCAATCGCGAGGTAAAGATTAAGACAACCTTTCATCACCGCTGGCTAAACGATATCTAATTTTACGACAGGCCTTGACAAGCAGGTAGAGCGCCTGGTCCGCGCGCTGACGTACCTCGAGTCGTACCTTGCGACGCGTCCCTCTGGATACTTGGTTGGAAACTCCGTGACTTTTGCCGACTTTGTCCTTGTCGGGGTGGTTCATCAAGCTACTATTGTGTCACTCGCGCCTGCTGAGAGGGCGCAGTATCCCCTCGTTTTTTGCTCACCTTGCGAAAGTGACCGGCGATGAAAGGTTCAAGCAGTACTGGAGCAACGAGAAATTCGTGGAGGTTGCTGCGACTGAGCCAAAGACGCTCGATTTTTAAAGGTTCGCACAGAGACTCGCGAAATACAAGACAATTCTATTGTTGTTGCTTCGACATAATCTATCATTGACAGTAACGTAATCAGACATATGATAACTGCTGCGAGCGCCGAGCTGAGTATGCTTGAACCCAGAGCGAACCAGAGCTGCGTCGTACATAACGCCAGTGCCTGATAGGCCGGAGCTCCATTGACGCATCCAGTGAAAACTGGAAACTTAATTTGCCTACCAACAATTTGCTTCCGCACCTTCGGAGTCAATTCCGTAAGTGTCAGCTTCAACTTTCTCGTCTTCATCTTCCTCGGATATATTCACTATTTAGCAAAGTATATCATAATCGCGGCGACACCAACTCAGCGCTCAGCTGTTGCCTTTCTCAGAGATCTCGTTATGTGCCAATTTGTGTTCAACTCGGGTTCTGGCTAAGTGACTCGCCCACTGCGGCTCAGCAAAGGCTCAGGCAGTTTTGACCAATCATCGCTACTGCATCCTACATTCTGTTACAACTTGTGGTCTGTCTTACCATCCTCTGATTTCCCTGACGCTGATGGATGGGTCGATGATTAAGCACAAAGTAGTCTCCCAGAAGTCATTGCGCTAGCGCTCCATCTCTCATCTATAGAAAATAGGTAAGACAAGGAGAACCTGGCCCAGGAGCCCCTGAAATTTCGTGGACACGGACTCAAACGTCTTCCAAAGCCTTATGGGGTCGCTTCGGGATTCTCACCGCCTGTTTCGCTTTTGAGCCATTGGTGCGAATGAACGTGGGTTGTGGATAGAGTAATCATGCTTTCGTTATTGGTACGAGTGAGCCCAAAGTGAGCCAGTACATAGTCGTCATCCACCAACGCAAGGCGTGGTGCTGTCTCCCTATCTTCCTCGACTTCGAGGTATTCCTATTTATGTAATCTTTATCGATCTTCTCATGACCTACAACCCGCCTCTTTCCTCCTTTGCTCCTTGTCTTTTGTCTATCGTCCGATGCGTGCCTGTGTCCTCCTGGTCGTCCTATTAGTAACTGGTCCAACTTGAATGCCCGTGTCATTGTCAACAAAAACGAAGACACAAAAGGTCTGTCATGTCACATTCATGCGTGCAACCCGGTCTTTTGGGGTTGGAGTGGTGGACATCTGGTGGTGTTTAATATCGATAACTCTCGTCTGTACTCAAAGACGCGGGAGGGCGCTGATCGAAAAGCGTTCAAATCTAACCCACCTCAACCACTCCAAAGGCAAGCTTCTGTCATCCGAGGTTCTCGCGACAGGTCACATAGTATCTATCCCACCTCACTGTCGTGTCCTCCCAGCCCTCCAAAATCCCACATCTTGATTGAAGCATCGCGTACCGACGGCTGGGGCCGCCTCCTCAGTTTCTTAACTACAGCCACGTCCGAGTCCGAGCCGTCGCTGGAATCAGAGTCCGAGTCTTCCGAGGCGCTCGACACACCTCGTTCGCCACCGTCGTCGAAATGTCTCGAGCCAGAGATTGAGAGAAGAACTGGTTGTAACGGATGGAACGCGACTGCGCCGATGGTGTCTGTGCGTTGAACCGAAGAGGTTGAGCAAGGAATACGAAGGAGTTGAGATCGACGAGAAGGGGAAAACAGATGGATCGCAAATACCAATCAGTATCGCGCACATTCCGCGAAATGTTCGACGTACCTTTGTTTTGGTCAGGTACAGTCTCCCAGAGGTCATTGGGCTGGCGCTCCGGGAAGTCACCTTCCACATAGTGCAAAGTGTATCTCATTGATTTCTCAGAGAAACAATTGCTTTCATAAGTAAGCTGCACACATGTGCATACTAGCTAATGCCTTGCAGTTGCGAATCCACACCGATTTCCTGATGCTAGTCACACGAGTGAGTATCAGTGATGCTACATGAATCAATGTATCTAAACTAGAATTGCATTCTAATATTTAAGCCAAGCGTTTTCAATGTGATTGCTGAAAGATCGACATATTCAAAAGTGTCATATGACTCATTATCAAACAATCCACAAGTCTTTGCACTTCTCCAGGGTAAAGAAGAAGTGGGATCGAGCCGTTATCCCCGCAAGACACGGTTCTGTGACCATCTCGTAGACGGCTGCAACTATTGGCATATCGTGCCAGACCTATAACAGCCTTCGCCAAGCCTCCGCTAAGCTGGCTTGGGGATTGATCAGAACCTCATTGGAACATGAAATGACTTATAGCTCCTAACGGCTAGTGATTGCTGCGTGTACGGTTACGGTATGCACAGTCATTCTCCGATTTCCCGACGCTGGTGGAATTATTTTTTGAATTGATTTCTCAGCTCTGCCTGGCATGAGTAAGCTCCGCAAGTATGGAAGGTCTGGTCGTTGTCTGGCCGTAGGCGCAATCAACATTGGTGCACCTACATAAGAGGGATGCAACAACCAGCCACTCCATCATTCGGTCGTCCTACGAACAGCGACTTTCTAGCCAACTCCATACACTTACACAGCAATGGCTCCTATCGGTACAGTCTGGGGTGACACCCGTCAGCGCCAGACTAAAGTCGTAAGTCGAGTCCACGTTCATACCCCCGCGTCGACCTAACCCATGTCCCGTCGATTGACAGATCCTCAGTATCGCCGCTCTCAATGGGCTCGATCTTCAGCAAGCTCCTTTCGAGTCCGGTGTTACTAACAAATCTCCCGAGTTCCTCTCCAAGTTCCCCTATGGCAAAATCCCTGCTTTCGAGGACTCCGAGGGATGGAAGTTAACCGAGGGTACCACGATCGCGCGTTACCGTATGCCGCACTTTTCCCTTCTCGTCCTTTACATATGTACTTACACGTGTCCCCAGTGAGCGACATTGGTGGAAAATCAGACTTCCTCGGCTCAAACGCGAAGGAAACTGCGCTGGTTGATCAGTGGATTCACTTCGCAGAGCATGAGCTCGGGGGTCCAGTTTTTGGCGCCCTGGGTCTCGTCTACGGTTTCACTGGGCCATTCAATCGCGAGGTAAAGAATTAAGACAACCTTTCATCACCGCTGGCTAAACGATATCTAATTTTACGACAGGCCCTTGACAAGCAGGTAGAGCGCCTGGTCCGCGCGCTGACGTACCTCGAGTCGTACCTTGCGACGCGTCCCTCTGGATACTTGGTTGGAAACTCCGTGACTTTTGCCGACTTTGTCCTTGTCGGGGTGGTTCATCAAGCTACTATTGTGTCACTCGGCGCTGCTGAGAGGGCGCAGTATCCCCTCGTTTTTGCTCACCTTGCGAAAGTGACCGGCGATGAAAGGTTCAAGCAGTACTGGAGCACCGAGAAATTCGTGGGAGGTTGCTGCGACTGAGCCAAAGACGCTCGATTTTTAAAGGTTCGCACAGAGACTCGCAGAATACAAGACATTCTATTGTGTTGCTTCGACATAATCGTATCATTGACAGTAACGTAATCAGACATATGATAACTGCTGCGAGCGCCGAGCTGAGTATGCTTGAACCCAGGAGCGAACCCAGAGCTGCGTCGTACATAACGCCAGTGCCTGATAGGCCGGAGCTCCATTGACGCATCCAGTGAAAACTGGAAACTTAATTTGGCCTACCAACATTTTGCTTCCGCACCTTCGGAGTCAATTCCGTACGTGTCAGCTTCAACTTTCTCGTCTTCATCTTCCTCGGATATATTCACTATTTAGCAAAGTATATCATAATCGCGGCGACACCAACTCAGCGCTCAGCTGTTGCCTTTCTCAGGATCTCGTTATGTGCCAATTTGTGTTCAACTCGGGTTCTGGCTAAGTGACTCGCCCACTGCGGCTCAGCAAAGGCTCAGGCAGTTTTGACCAACTCATCGCTACTGCATCCTACATTCTGTTACAACTTGTGGTCTGTCTTACCATCCTCTGATTTCCCTGACGCTGATGGATGGGTCGATGATTAAGCACAAAGTAGTCTCCCAGAAGTCATTGCGCTAGCGCTCCGGGAACTCACCTTCACATAATGCAAAGAATACTCTATATCTCATTGATTTCTCAGGGAAATTTGATATCATGAATAAGGTGCACCACACACGTGCATGTTAGCTACCGCCTCACCGAATCCACACCAATATCCAGATGGGCTAGTCACACGAGTGAGTACCAGTGATGCTACATGAATCAATATACTATCTAAACCAGACTGCATTATATAATTATAAGTCATATCTAACAGGCCTTCATCATAATTATGTAAAAACTATACAGATGCATGGATAGCACAAAGCTCTCCGAAATGAACGGGCACCAATCGATGCTCCGTTGAACCAGACCGGTGGCACACCACCAATGGTAGCAGTGATAGAAAATAGGTAAGACAAGGAGAACCTGAAATTTCGCGGACAAGGTCTCAAACGTCTTCCCAAGCCTTATGGTATCGCTACAGGATTCTCACCGCCTGTTTCGCTTTTGAGCCGTCGGTGCGAATGAACGTGGGTTGTGGATGCTGGACCGGATGGGGATGGAGATGGAGCAGTTCATGCTTTCGTTATTGGTACGGATGACGCAGCAGTCATCGTCCACCAACACAAGGCCTGGCGGTGTCTTCCTATCTTCCTCCACTTCGAGGCACGTCTATTTAGTCTTCATGACCTACAACCCGCCTCTTCCCCTACTTTGTTCCTCGTTTTTTTGTCTATCGTCCGGTGCGGACCTGTGTTCCTGGGCCTTCCTAACTGACACATCCAGCTTGAATACCCGTGTCACTGTCAACAACAAAGAAGACACAAAGGGTCTGTCATGTCACATTCATGCGTGCAAGGGGTTCAAGTTGGAACGGGGGACATCCGGTGGTGTTTGATATCGATAGTCTCGTCTGTGCTCAAAGACGCGGGAGGGTACTAATCAAAAGCGTTCATCTAACCCACCTCAACCACTCCAAAGGCAAGCTTCTGTCATCCGAGGTTCTCGCAACAAGTGATATAGTATCTATCCCACCTCACTCTCGGGTCGTCCCAGCCCTCCAAAATCCCACATCTTGATTGAAGCATCGCGTACCGACGGCTGGGGCCGCCTCCTCAGTTTCCTAACTACAGCCACGTCCGAGTCCGAGCCGTCGCTGGAATCAGAGTCCGAGTCTTCCGAGGCGCTCGATACACTTTGTTCGCCAGCGTCGTCGAAATGTCTCGAGCCGGAGACTGAGAGAAGAACTGGTTGTAACGGATGGAACGCGACTGCGCCGATGGTGTCTGTGCGTAGAATCGGAGAGGTTGAGAAGGGGGAAACAGATGGACCGCAAATATCAATCAGTATCGCGCACATTCCGCGAAATGTTCGACGTACCGCCGTGCGCCTCGTACAACAATGCAGGTTTGATTTCCCTGACCTTGCTTCCGAAATCCTCCCCATCGTCAACGGTTCCCCCCACCCCGAGGTCATACATCGCAATCTTGCCCATCTAAGATAACAGGGAATCCAAATTCGGTAAGGTCAACTCGTACCAAAACAAGGAGGCGCAGTGTCAGAAGGTATTCCGTCAAACATGGCCAACCATACCTGATTCCCAGTAGCCAACCATCTCCCGCTGCTCTCGATATCAAATCTTGTTTTTTGGTTTGTGAGGCTCTCTTCGGCTGATCCATTCGACAAGCAGCACAGGAGGGCTGGATGCGTCCCCTCGCAGGTCCCAGCCCCATATTTTTTCGCTTCTCCTGAAGGAAGCGTAGAGCATGTGAAGTTGTGTCGGGCTGAACATGAGCTGTGACAATGCGTAAAGTCAAGATAGGCGATAGTGGGAGGGCGAACAGACAAGTGAGATATGATGGACACAGCGTTGGGTTTGGAAGGCCGGGAACGAGAGCGGTTCAACGATTAGTTCTGGTCCAATGGCGACGAGACTGCGCATATCCACTCACCTCCATTACACCACCTCTCTCCAAACCTGACACGCCTCCTATTGACAAGACAGGCTCCTGAGCGGATTCATTGAATAGGCCAATGTTATCGAATGCAGGAGAAGAGGGCGTGAGGCTCCCGGCTGCATAATAGTCTGGAGAAAGGGAGAACGCAATTGTGGAGATTATTCCTGTTGGTTGGCCATTTTGGGAGTAGGAAACCCGCGCATACAGGGTCACGGAAGCAAGTAATGCACGCAGAAAACGAGTTGATAACGGAGTTTACATGCAAACTTGGTCTGCAGACGTTCTATAGGAACGGGCGGTAAATCCGCTCACCTTTCAGTCCATCTTTACTTTTCTTCGAAGGCGTTGTTTGTAATCGGTGGCCTTCCCCTGGTCTCTGGACGTCGAAAATCTCGATTGCATCTTCGAAACCACAATATAACCTGGGAAAAATCGTCACTGTTACTGCTCAGGACTCCGGTGATCAAGCAAAGACTACAGAGTAGGATACACACTTATCAGCAGCAAGATTAAAGGCCAGACTATGCGGTGCAATGATGTTGCTCGCGGTGATTGACAATGGAATAGGACGCTCGAAGCTATCATACGTTGTGTGTAAGTGACATTGCACGAGCCTCCCTGCGAGAGTGAAGGTCTCCAACAGAAACATACGTACCCTACCATTTCTTCCGTCCAGTAGCTTGACAGGACATTCTCTCACTGAAGCGACAAAGCAATAGGAGGGTAGGTTATATCGCGAAGCACCTGGATACCACACAAAGTCGACGATGGGAGCAGACTGAGCGAGAGTCTCAGAGTGTGCTAGGTGGACTGTTGGGTGGTGCTGCGATGGATGGTGAGGGAAGCTACTTTTTAAGCCTCGACGTGGAAGAACATACAATGATCATCTGTACATCTGGTTAACGTTTCAACATCATTGATGCGTGGTGGGGACAATCAGATGAACGGGGAGCACTCACGTTTCGAACGCTTGGAAAGACCTGTTCTCACACTGGACCATCAAACTGGATCCATCTGCACACCTTTGCGAGTAAGTGGCCAGAAATCAGTTGACAAAAGGGCACAATAGATGTGATATACGTTCACCATTTTGCCGTCCGAGAAAAGTTGCACGAAAAATCTGGATCAGTTTCCAGAGCGGATTGTGATGCCAAGCGAGGTGGTGAACATGTAACATTGTATATTGGTGGTTCCCATGCTGGGTAGTCGAACTGTTGGTCTGTGGGGAGGTGTCTGCATGCATCTCCCACTCAGGGAACTGAGTGTTGAGCGCTGAGCAACGAGCAGCTCGACGAACAGACTCGGCTCGGATATTGCCAGCACTGCCACCGGATTCAGATGGCTTCACAACTCGCTGTGTGCGTCATCGGTTTGTTCTGTTTTGTCCCCTCAGCTACTCTGACACTTGTAACATTCCATCAAACATCGACCACTCACACAAGTGCGTATCGTCGATGCTATGTACTATGAATAAATGTATCTAACCAGGGCCACGTCCGAAGTCATGTCTGACAGGCCTCAACTGTACATCAAAGGCTACAAGCTAGATGACGAAAAGATTATCCAAAATGTACGGGAACCCACCGTTTGACCCCGAGAACACTAGATTCTACCCCCTCATCGAGCGTGTTCCTGTCCTGTACAAATCTATTTCGTGTGGAGTTGAGCCAGACGGGAACCTTAGCCTCGTAGCAGTGATAGAAGAAGGATTCGATAGGGAGAAGTTGGAGGCGTCCTCTTTGCCGCCACTAGATCCAACGTCCTCGAAAGTATTCACCCCCGGCGTGTGGCCCGCGTCATAGGTGTGCCGCTCAACTGCATCTCTCTTTGCTGGCACTTTCTCATTGACACACGTGGAAGTTGGTAGCAAAGTGCGAGCTGGTCGCTCCACGATTGTAAGGTCCGAATCTGGCCTGCTTAAATTAAGGGGGTTCTAGCCGAGAGGGAACGACTACCTTCCAATCTACCATCGACCTGCCTAGAGGAGACCACTACTAGCATGAGGAGCAGACTTGAACTTGGACAGCTACAGCTAGGCTGCGAGTTAAGGGCGCGGAGTTCTGTTGTTGTCCCTTGTCTTGTACAGTTCACCCTTGGACGCGTTCACTTGCAAGATACATTGTTACACACCAGCACTTATATCGCTAAGTGCCTACAATCGCGGAAGCACGTATAACCGCATTGGCTTTGTCGTCTGCATGATCTATCTTACGTTCTCGTCACTAAGGTAGGTAGGCAAGCCTTCATTTATCACGGAACACGGGTGTGGTGTCAGCAAATGCGGCGATACGTTTCTTCATATTCCACACTCCCCGTCATTACAACTTCAGTGCATCACCGATCATCGATCATCAGTCTCAACTGCGCCACCTCCCAGGGAAACGCTGCGGAACCACAGGAGGCTCTGACGTGCGGTCTGGATCCGTGGCAGTCAAACCGAAGTTTCCCTGAGACAAGTTAGCGGTGGTTTGTGTTTCCGAATCTTCTGGTCTCTATATATTCCGTTGCTGACCCCAGCGGGCTAACGCTGGCGTGGATGTCAGTGGAACCCACTGGCACAGATGCCACGAGAAGTAGGTAACTGTCTCTGCGCGTCTTTCCGACAAGTCATGGTTAACACCACCATCTTCGAAAGTCCCCACCCTGGTCGTGTGGCTCTCTCTCACTTTCTCGCCAATACACCTGAAGCCAGCTCTCGCTCGCTCTCCTTACAGTAGATTTTTTAGCTATGCGATTTTGGTCTCGTGCTCATCGCGTTTCTAGTGACAGCATTGAGATTGAGTGTCCTAGAGTATTGGCATGGATTGCATTAGTTCCTGCAGAGATTCCTCGGTTTCCGCAACACAACTTAAATGATCTCTCCTGAAGTTCTCCATGTAATGTTGGAAGGTTTTGAAGCCGATGTCATAATGTTGGGGGATCATCTGAGGAGTACGGAAATAATCAATGGAAAGCTTTTCCAGATGATTGTTGGCAATGGACAATGAGAGGCGATAGTGACTATGAGCGCCCATACAGAGCTGTTCATCAAAAAGGTATTCCTACCAGCGAAAAGGTTCAGGGAGCCATTCATTTTGCTCAGAATCAAACACTCACCTTCACCGTGACACTAAAGTGCGACAGTGACACAACGTCATCTGTTTCATGGTAGCTGACTAGACCCCGACAGACTATCTGTCGGGGTCTAGTCAGCTACCATGAAACAAATGCAGGAGCAAACTGCAGCTCGAGATCGTGGCATCAAACGCCTAGCCATCATTATAGGTCAGGGAGAAGAGGAGGAGGGCAAGTTACTCAACGATCTTCCCAAGCTTAGGCCCAGGCCCCGCATTGTTGCGAAGTCGGCAAGTGCCTCCAAGGAAGTGAAAAGGCCCAGGAACGACCTCATTCCTGACGAAGACATGAGCAGTTTGACTGCAGAAGGAGAGCTTGTGGAAGGTCTTGAAGTCCCTGTGGATGAAGACGAGGCCGCTGAGGGAGAAGGTGATCAGAGTCTGACGGCGAAGTGACAATGCACGTGCCAAAACAAGGCCTTGATTTCCGAGTCTGTAATTTACAAAAAAAAACGACGCGACTGCCATCATTTACTCGAACGGCTGTAACCATTCATTTCAGTGGTTTCTGTTATTGCTGAAACGTCAAGCTAAATTCTAAGTGCAGTCTTGTCATTTTGTTCCACATTATGTAAAAGCAGTCCAAAATATATCTTAAAACCTTGCTGTTTGGATGCTCTTCGAGCTCACGAATGCGGGGCAGACGCCTAATCAGTATAACCTAAATATCATACCTCTGCATTGAGTGTCTGTGGTTCTCCGAGAGGAAGGACTTTTGACAACCTGTCGAATATACTAGCTCAAGCTAGCACCTACGTCACCAACCAACCAGTGCAAGGCTGACTCTCGGGCTTCGCGACTTAGTCGAAGAATCCCGGGATGACATGAACACTTATGAACACACAGAAAACAGGCAAACACTTTCATTTCATCGTTGTACTCAATAACAGCATCATACAGGGATTCTCAGTCAACACACGCTTAAGGTGCAGCGAGCTGCCTAGTTCTTGCAGTCGCAAGCATTGCAGCGCAGGTGCAACTACAAAGAATCATTTCAGAAAATAGTGTATCGTCGATGGGATGGAGTGAGTCACGCAAGG
>MU123838.1:0-50517 GCA_014904935.1 Melanogaster broomeanus | reverse complement strand
GGGGGGGGGGGTTCGTGTTTTGTCGTGTTAAGCAAAGGTTTGCCCGCGCTGACCCTTTTTGGAAATTTTTTTTGTTTTTTTGGGAAACTGGAAAGCCCCTGCAGAGACAATTGGCGATGGGTAAAAACGGGGGTACTTGCTAAGAGTATAGAAGCTGGTAATATAACTTGCAGTGGTGCCAGCCGGGCCAGTCGATTCAATGTGCAGTCGTGCGGGTTAGTAGTACCAGGCCCCCTGAAGCTCCCTCATATGTCTGTCCGGCGGATAGCAGATTTGAGGCCCCAAAATGGCAATATGTCTGTCCGGACATAGCAGATTTGGGTCATAGATAGGGCTTAGGTTTGTCCGGCATAGCAGATTTGAGACCGGCCGGAGGCCGGCCTGTCATGTCAATACTGACAGTCTTGGCCCACCAAAATGGTCAACATAGGACCTCTAAACTTTGCCTTACGAGGAGATTTTTTACGTGACTCTGCGATACTCTACAAGATGGAGGTTACTCTTCCCCACAATCCACAATGCTCCTTTTCAAGCCCACTCCATCCGTTTTGGCTGCAGTCCGAGTCCAGTCTGAACCATCTCCAAGTCCTGGTACTTTGGAGACCAGTCACACCGTGACTCTTGTCCTGAAAAGCACCATACTGGACGAAAATGGCAAGGCCTCCATTGCCCTCATGCTGAAGACACGGCTGTTGCACGAGTCAAAGGCCATGGTTCGCTCGGAGAGGGTCGTTCAGCTGGACCCGAAGTTCACTCTACACAAGATCCTCAGCAGTATCAACAAGGACTCAAAGATGACCGTTCAAGAAGCTTCACACCGCGTCCGCATAGCACAGGCCCTCGACAGTGCGTTCGTACAGGCAAAGAAAGCGAGGGAACTGCACTGGCAGAGTGCCGCGAGAGCCATAGCACAGCTTGTCATACCCCAAGGTCTGTCGGACAGACTCGGAGCCATTCTTGTTCCTACACTGAATGCTCTCCGCTGGCAGAACTACCCAACCTACAGACGAAGAACGTGTCAAAACTCTTCCCACTGGAGCGCCATTCAGTCGTCATTGTTCACAGCACAGCCCGGTTTTATATCGGCGAGGTACTCGACATCTACAATATGCCTCTCGAATCTTTCATTTCTTTCGCTATTGGTGTATTTACCCTTGTCTGGAGTAAGTCTAACTTTGCCTCGACATTTCGTTCATCTTGCTAATTCATTTTATCTTCAAGTTCTGTTATTAAGGAAACCACCAGTCTTGATAGTGCCATCTACGAAGATGATGATTGTGAGGACTCACGACCGACTTTCACAAAGTTCCATCACACCTACCACCTTCATACGCATGCTCCAATCAGCAATATCTTGTATCGTGTCGACAAAAGGGCACTTATTGGGTCCAATCCGCGCGCCCTTCGACTCACAGCTGAAGCCACCAAACATTGGGTCAGTCATACGAGACCGCCCGTGAAACAGAAGCTTGCCAAACTCAGGATTTCGGCCGGGAAAGTGACGATTATTTAGCTTGTATATCTTTCATTGTGTTAGGTAGGATAACGCCGATGTGTAGCTACTTATTGTGTTTGCAAGCCCCGAAGCTTACATTGTGACTCGCGATGTCACAATTTGGTGTAGAATCACACAAAGTCACAAGCGTTATCATGTGACACGTGACAGGTTTGTCCGGAATAGCAGATTTGAGCCTCGAAATATAGCAGATTTGAGGCCCAAAATCGAGGGTCAGGCCGGACAGACATATGTGAGAGCTTCCGGGGGCCTGTAGTACCGTTCGTTCATAGTTACTCGAAGTTGTTTACGTGTTGTTTGTTCAGGCGTCAGCGCGTCGGCGTCAGGGCTTGCAAGCTGACTCGACTTGCTGCCGCTGTGTGGAACTTCAACAACTGCGTTGGCCCTGACTTAGAATCCAGTCCCCGGAACGAACAACAGATAATACCTATTTCACTGTCGCTTCACGGCCGCCTTAAGGACCGTCCTGGGCTCGAGTCTCGGCTGAATACGGGTAACATGCTATCAAGGTCAAGTGACGCACAATTCCGCCTAATGTCCACAGCCCATGCAGGCCCTACTAATACATCATCAAGGGACGCACGTAAGTGTGCTTTCGCGGGAAGTACTGGTAGAACACGATAGGGGTGACCATAACTGGTATTATTAGTGGCGGATAACGTTAACTGGTTTGACACCTCTCTACAGGATGTAGAAGGTATGGAGCGAAACGGCGATGCAACCCCCCGTTGGCGACCTGCGCGGATTGGATCAAAGAATCATGGGATCGGCGGGTTGTACGTGCCAGATTCGCTCCCGGACGTCTTCGAGGGACATCCAACGAAATCGTTGTGAGCAATAACTTAGTTTTTCCAGTAAGGCAACAAATACTACCGACCTAGAAATAAAATCCTAACTTAGCTTAGGATGACTCTCAGGCCTGGCCGTTTCCGCCAAGACGTCAGAGCCCTAACGAGATGCTCCGCAGCATCATTGTGACCAGTTGATGGTCAGACCATTACAGCCATGCAGAGGTAACTCCCCTGGTTGTCTATCGCACGTGTGTAGGGTGGACGAAGATTGAGCACTTCTCTTCAGGTTTAATGTCGGTGGAATGCACGCCCATGTCATGGTAGATAGTCTTGAGCGCTGGTTAAGGCAATGTGATGGGCTAGTGGCGTAAGAAGAAAAGAAAAAAAAAAACTCTACCTGACGGGTGCATAGATAGTGTAGCGTCACTCGCAACAGTCCTTCGCACAAGCCCCAGGATGAGATTCAAGCTAATTTGTACGTCAGCGTCCACTAGTAGAGCCTTATCGTGTCGTGCACTTAGAAACCAGCGCGCGGCGGGGCATATGGTGGAATGCCTGGAAATAGTAGGATTTTCATGATCAACGATATTCGCAAGAGGCTACAAGCTAGAAACGATCAATCACTCACGATAGCATTTGATAAAGATGGCTTTCCATCAGCATCAGATCTCTCTCAACTCCTTCCATCACTGCCACGTAGCAAGCTCCTCCCGTGACTCAACCACGTTTCTCGTCCCCACAACAGGTATCCACGCCATCATGTCTAACCCGTAGCCACTCCTGCCGTTCTCTCTGTATGACAGCTTCTAACAAAGATGCGACCTCCGGAGATTGAGTGGCGTCGAAGGTCCATGTTATTATTTTAGCAATTTGCTGTAGGGAATAATATGCGTGGAAGAGACAGACCAACCTCAGCAGACATTCCTCAACGCCACTCTCCCATAGATCCTACACGGCCCCACCGCTGTCGTGTTCTAGTGCTTCGCGCTGAGTTGTCATCAGTTCATCTAAGCTGCGATCGAACCGCGCTATGGTCTAACACTGTGGGCGCTTCTGGTACGAGTGGTCCCAAGAGGCAACGACCTGGGGAAATGAACCCTCAGATTAGTGTCCCGGCGTGTTGCCTTTCCCTTTATCCGATACAATATGAAGATTCAAGAACGGTAGCGTTGAATCCGTGATCGATGTAGGAGCGCTTTAACTCGATCCATACATGTTCATATAGTGGGCATGGAGTAAATTGTAAACACGTCGACCTGCTTGTGTCACCTTCAGGGTTTAAGCCCAGAGCAAGAAACTGAGGACTACTCACCGTCTGAGATGTGCTGTTGCCAGTGATGATGAATGGAGGTCCTATATATGTAGAACCAAAACGGTGACTGGTGCGGTATTCCTCTCGCCTAAGCCTGTGAAACGCTGACTGCTGGGGTATCCTCCTTTATGAAACGTCGACTGCTGTGGTATGCGTCTAGTCACAATCTGGGCGAAATGATGACTGCTGCGGTCTTCCTCTTGCCTGAGCTTAGTTGAGATTATGAGGGCGTGATAGACTTAAGGTAAGATTGCGAGAAATGGCGTTGGCGCCAACCAGCGCTTCGAAGAACGAAGCCGTCTTGCTTCTCGTATACGCAACCTACCAGATAATGGGGAGATATTCAGTGTATGCTGCGTTGACAAGATCGTGGTACTGCAGCACGCCATTGTTGTGCCATCGCGCCATTACTCGGATGTGTTGACGGTTCCTCTCACGAAGCCTACAGGTAACAGCTGGTTGGTTTTGGAAATTCAGAAAATATCAAGCCCACCGATTTTTTTGACTCTTAATTCTTCTCTATATCTTTGACATGTCTGGGCAGCGAAACGCCATGCCACGTATGACACAGGACAGTGGCCAATGCATCTTCCGAAATCGGCACAGGTACGGGGTATGGGTTGGAACTCTTGGACGTTGGTTGGTCGCTCGAGAAGACCTGAGAATTTTTCTCAAGAGCGTACAGTACGACTTGGAAGATAATATTAATCTGAAAGTGACGACTCTTTGAGTTTTCAAACACCAGTGCGGAAGTAGTGTACATCGCCACGGTCCCAAGCACGTTCGACGGGGCACTTCGCCGAAGACTCTCAAGATTACGAAACCACAAATACATATAGGCACACATTTCATTTCTTCACCGTACAACATAAATTCTCATACAGGGGACATTTGGGTTACTTTAGTTCTTGCAGTCGCAAGCATTGGCAGCGCAGGTGCAACTACAAAAATTATTTCAGAAAATACTCTTTCATCGATGGGATGGAGTGAGCTCACGTAGCAGAGCAGTTGCACTTGTCGTCGGAAGCGTTGTTCTTGCAGGTGCAAGCGTTGGCAGCGCACGAGCAGCTAAAATCATCCAATGAGCAACGTCTCATCGAGGGGACGATGCGGGCTCACGTAGCGGTGCAGCCGCACTTGTCAGCGTTGGAGTTAGAGCCAGACATGTTAGATTTCGATTCTACGAGGGGTCGAGTCAGCCGGGTATACGTTGCAGTCCATTGGGACTCACGAGTTAAGCTTGGAAGTATAGCAGATTGCTGGAATACCTAGCTGGATGCGAAGGGCTTAAGTACCGTCCTGGGCTAGAGATCCTCCGAATACGGCAACACATGCTGTCAAGGTCAAGTGATGTACGATTCCTCCCAATAATGTCTACAACCCACGCAGACCCCACACATCAAGGGACACACCAAAGTGATAATTGGCATCATGATTCCGTTCCGTCCACTTTGGAAGGTGATGAGGAATAACTTGTTTGAGATGTCTTGAAGGCCGACAGGATGCAGAAGGTATGGACCGAAACAATGATGCATCTCACCATGCATCTTTCCATTCTAGAATAGAAATACTTGCCATTACAATCCCCTCCTCTTTTAGTTGCCTGTCACAACGTGCTGTGCCCAGTGAGCGCTAGGGTCCACTTTCTCCTGGCGACTTGCACGGATAAGATAGATCACGAAATCACGGACTCGCCATCCGTATGTGTCAGATTCGCAATTAGCTCCCCGAAGTCTTCAAGCAGCATCCACCGAAATCGTTGGCCCGATAACTTATCTACATACCACCGACCTAGAAATAAAATTCCAGCTGAGAACGACTCTCAGGCCTGGCCATTCCCACAAGGACGTTAGAGCCCGAATGAGGTGCGCCACAGCTTCATTGTGAGCATCGATGATCAGACCGCTATAGTAATGAGTTGCAACCAAGCACAGCGCAACAGAACACTGACAGGCAACCCCTACCTGTCTATGGCAGCGTGGCATCGGACGAAGACTGAGCGCTTCTCTGTATCCGTCAAGAGACTCTTCCGACTTAGTGTCGGTGGAAAGCGCCAAGGCCATGGCAGATAGTCCTGAGTGCCAGTTCAAGTGCGACAGATCAATGCTGTGAAGCTTTATCTGATGGCGACGTGGTGACAAAGTACCTCCGAAACAGTCCGACGCGCGATCCGCGGGACGAGATCCAAGCTAACTTTAATTTGCACGTCAGCGTCCATGACACCTTGATCATACTGCCAGGGCCAGGAAGGTGGTGTGTCTGAGTCCCGCCCCGCTGAGACAGAGCCCCATCATCTGCTAGTAGCTCAGCGCGCACCAGAGCATATCGTACTATGATCCCCGGTCAAAGCAACTAGAACTTTTCAGGGTAATGAGATTTCCAAAGGACTGCAAGCTAGATACGATGAATGGCTCACGGCAGCGTTGATAAATATGGTGCTCAAGTTCCATCAGCACCTGACCTCTAAACATGGCATAGTGGCACATACCAAGCTCCTCCCTGACACGCCACCCTCCCATGGATCCCGCATGGCTCCACCGCAGGCATGTTCCAGTGTTTCGGGGAATATTTCCGTGAGTTCATCTGAGCGGTAATCGAACTGCGCTATGATCGATGTTTCGCGGTGGCCGTCGGTATGAGTGATCCTAAGAGAGCCTGGGCCGGTGCACCCTCGAATCAGCGTGCCGGGAGTTTCCTTGCTCTTCATCCGATACAGTATAGGGATTCGAGAACGGTAGCATAGAAGCCTTGGCAGATGTAGGAGTGCTTTAAATCGATCCGTACGTGCTCGTAGTAGTAATTTGTAGGCATGTTGACCTGTTTCAAGTTGTGTCACCTTCAGAATTATGGCTCAAAGGCAAGAAACTGGCGAGGACTTACCATCTGAGACGTGTCGAGGTTTTGCCTCATGCGACGAGAGCCCTATATATGTGGAACCAAAACAGTGACTGGTGCGGTATTCCTCTAGCCTAAGCTTGACTGCTGAGGTCTCCCTCCATTCTAAAGCGTGATAAGACGCTGACTGTTGCGGTGTTCCGAGTCCTTGATTCCCAGGCTGGTATATGTTCAACGACAATTGCTGTATTCCGAGTCCTCGAGTTTAGTTGAGATCGTCATGGCACGGTGGACTCAAGAGGCGTCACGGCCGTCACAAACTCAGAACTCATCCTCATCTCATATACGCGACCTAGCAGATACAGGAAGGAAGTTCAGTGGAGGCCACGTTGACGACGAGACGGCTTTAGTGTGCTCTCGCCGTGAAAGGCTCCATTGCCACTGGCAGATCTGTTGGTGGTGCGTTTGAGGAAGCCTACCGTGGTAATTATAAACTGGCAGTGGTATGCTTCGTGCTGCATCACTTCCTCCCTATATCTTTAACTTGTCTGGGCAACAAGTCACCGTACATACTGTACTACGTATGGTCGGATCCATCAAATCGTCAAGGCATCTTAAATGGCCCTGGATATCGGCCGACTTCAAAACACGAACGAGTACAATGTATTGGAGCTCTGGGACAAGAGATGCGACAGATTTCCCCATGGGCCCAGAAAATGTATGGCTTGAAGGATAATCTAAACGGTGCCAGTCAGTTCCCATGACGGTTTTTTCTCAGTTTTCAAACACCAGTTTTGCGACATAATACTACTACATGCCCTTCGGCGCTCGCTGGACGAAATCTCCGCGATGTATAGTAACTTTGAGTTTTGTATGCTGATATCCTCATCACTAGAGGACTTGCAATGGAGTTCGCGAGTTCGCGGACTCGGAGGCGTTCGACATTCTCGCCAGCCCGAGATGGCGGCACCCGCAGGGTGAACAAGGTCGTTGCCTGCCCTGCGGACTCCGGCGTACCTATATGAAGCTTATGCAGTTGTGCAGAGGAACATGTGTGGGGAAGTCCCGGTCTCAATGCGCAAACGTACCTTGTAACGATTCTAGAAAGCCAGGCTGGCTTGATACCGCCACGATGTGGCGGTGTGTCAGACGTCTACTGGAGAGCTAGGTATGTATGTGCTTTTTACGAGTTGTTTCCTAACACTTGCATGACCGGACTGAGCCGAGGAACCTCAAGATGATAAGAACACGCAAACAGAGGTAATGTTACTCTTTCACTTCATCGTCATACATGGTAACAGCATAATACAAGGATTCTTAGTCAAGACACGCAAACGAGGATGTGCTGTGAAATGCCTAGTTCTTGCAGTCACAAGCATTGGCGGCGCAGGTGCAACTACAAAAATCATTTCAGAAAATAGTGTAGTCGTCGATGAGGTGATGTGAGCTCACGTAGCAGAGCAGTTGCACTTGTCGTCGGAAGCGTTGTTCCTGCAGGTGCAGGCGTTGGCAGCGCACGAGCAGCTAAAATCATCCAGTGAGCCTCGTATCATCGAGGGAACGATGCAGGCTCACGTAGCGGTGCAGCCGCACTTGTCAGCGTTGGAGTTAGAGCTAGACATGTTAGATATCGATTCTACGAAGGATCGAGTCAGCAGGGTATACGTCGCAGTCCATTGGGACTCACGAGTTAAGCTTGGAGGTACAGCAGATTGCTGGGATATCTGGTTAGCACCTTGAATGGCCTTAAGTACCGTCCTAGGCTCGAGATCCTCCGAATACGGTAACATGCTGTCAAGTTCAAGTAACGCATGGTTCCACCTAACGTCCCCAGTTCGTGCAGACCCCACACACCAAGGGACGCAACAAAGTGCGCTGTCGCGAGAGTGCTAGTAGAATACATTAGAAGTAACCATATCTGGTATCATGAGGTCCATCCACTGCACTTGGCAAGGTGACGAGAAATAGCTTTATAGGGCGTACCTGACAGGATGTAGAAAGTATGAACCGAAACTAATGACGCATCTCATCATGGGAATCATGTAATGGAATTCCATGTCCATATCGTCACCTCCTCTTTTGCTTCCCTGGCGCAGTATGCCTCGACGATGAGTGCTAGGTGCATTTCCCCATCAGCTTCTTCCGCAGATAAGTAAGACCAAGGGCTCAGGTACCCACCGGATCATACGTACCCGGACGGACCGAGCAGAATCAGAATCCAGAGAAATGGTTGCGCCCACTTACAGTAACTTAACCATTCCAGCAAGGCAACACATGGTAGCCAACTTAGAACGACTCACAGGCCTAGCCATTTCCGCCAGGACGTTGCGATCCTGGGATAAGAAGCAGATGGGGCTGAGCAAGAATAGTGGTGAGATGACAAAGAGCTTACTATCTATATAAATGCACGCCCCAAAGTAAGCTAAAGTTGACCGCTTGTTTGACCAGGTCCAGTCGTCTCTTGCATTTTGAGCCCCGGAGATGCGCCGAGGTTCTGACCGCCTCCTGTGAGTATCACCAAGAAAAGTCCGATAGAACATCCCCCCTTATCAATCGCAGGAGTGTGCGTCTGACGAATGAGCGCTCCCCTGCGTGCACCAAGAGCCTCTCCTGCCCCATTGTCGGTAGATAGCGCCAGATCCTAAATCAGATCAGTGCCGTGAAACCTTATTTGACGGCGACGTGTTGACATCGAAAGAGGTCTTCGCACGATCCACAGGATGAAACTCAAGCTGATTTGCACGCCAGCATCCACTGCGCCTTGATTATGCTGCCAGTGCCTGGAAGGATGGTACATGAGAGTCCCACTTCGGAGTGAGAATGGAGCCCTGTCATAGGTGGGCAGCGTATACATTGATGCCCAGTCGTACTGGGGGTTTCTTGCGAATGGTGTTCGCAAGGAACTGCAAGCTGGAAACGATCGATGGATTACGGCAGCGTTGGTAGGAGAGATCAATATCGATCGATGGCGAGTACCAAGCTCCTCCCGTGACTCATCCATGTTTCACGTTTCCAAGTTCGGATTTCCGTATGACAGCTTCTAACAGAATACTACGGCCTCAGAAAGGGGCCCGTGGAGTCTGAGTAAAGGGGGATATTGAGTGAATACCGTCTTGTGGTGAGGTAGCATTAACAATCATTCCGTGGAAGAGGCAGACTAACGCTCACCAAAGACATAACCGGTCAGGCTCGGGGATCTGAGCCCGACGAATCAGGATTATCAATATATCAATCCCATTGTCGTGAAATTCATCAATGCCAGTCTCCCATGGCTCCATCCTTCTGAAGAACCTGATCGTGCCACAGCGTTAGTCGCGTTGGGATCGTTGATATAAGCCTTCATCGAACTGCGCAATCATCTATCTTTGCAGAAGCTGCCGTTATAAGTGCATCATAAGGGAGACGGCGACCTGGGGAAATACAGCCTCAAATCAACGTCCCGGACTTTGCCTTAACCTTTATATGATGAAGTGCGAAGATTCAAAGAAGGTAGCGTTGAAGCTGGATAGAAATAGTAGTGCTTGAATTCGGTCCGTGAGTGCTCATCTGGAAGGCATAGTGGAATTTGTTGAGCTGTTTGATTTACCTTCAAAGAAAAAGAACTGGCGACTACTTACCATCGGAGATGTGTTGTGGAGGTTCTTGATCTTGCATGGAGGGTCCTATATATCCAGAACTAAAATGCTGACTGCCAGGGTATTCCTCTCGCCTCAGCTTGGTGAAACGCCGACTGCTGCGGTATTCCTCTTTTCTCAAGTTTGGTGAAACGCTGACTGCTGCGGTATTCATTTTTTCCAAGCTTGGTGAAACGACAACTGCTGCGGTATTCCTCTTGCCCAAGCTTAGTTGAGATCGTCCTGGCGTGGTGGTCTTGGTTGTCTGTCAGACTACATGGTATCCCTTACAGTAGACAGAGTGTGCAAAATCAAACACTTCCGTGAATCCGTGTACACTACCATCCAAATAAGACAAAATCACAAAGTTCAACTTATGACTACGAATGAAGGCCGTTGTCTGTACTACAGACAATGGCCTTCATTTGTAGTATTTGTGGGAAGATGGTCGCGAAGGTTTGAAATACGGTGGACTTCAGGCGATGTCACCTGGATGCCATATGACAAGATTACTCACCTTGACGCACTTTCGGAGTATCTAAGTCTGCTAGGTGTTGATAACGCGGCAGATCTTCCTCGAGGCGCCGGAGCGCCTCCCCGTAATGACCCGCAGGTTTATGTCGGGTCTACAGCAGTCAGAGGAATATATAACGACCATATCCACCATGTGCCTCACCATCTATCAACCTGTCAATCATCCCTCGTGTCACACCCACCTCGTTCTCGTGCTCATTGTGCTTGCTGGCACCCCATCATGGCTCAACCGGTCCACGGCATGAAGAACTTCTTTCGTATCGGAAATGACTTTCTCGTCGCACACCCGAATGACACCAACGATCTGCATTTCGTCACTCGCATTCAGCTCTGTGCCATGCTCGACTATAGTTCAAAATTGCGTACCCTTCATCCATATCAGTTCCCAAAGAACCCGCTGGGGTACGACTTCGTGCGCCGCGCTTACAATGACGACCCGGGTGCGCGAGGAGAGTTCTCAATGCTCGACGTGGGGGGACACGTCATTACCTCTTTCAAACCAGAGCCAGATGCCACTATATTCTTCGGTGACATGCCCAACGACCTCCTCATGCCTGCTAACGACGTCACTGAAATGAATCAGATGGTCAAGCTGATGGCTCAGAAGGCTGTAAAAGTACAAACCGCCATCAATCCGCGCCAGGCTAATCGAGACCGAGCACGACCCTATATCAAACCAGGTGGATACCCAGGGAGTTCGAGCACAGGCGCAGAGGGAGGTGGTCGGATGAAGAAGAACAAGAAATCAAAAGGGAAGGACAGGGAAACAGTTGCAGTCGTCGAGGGCGCAGCCGAAGACACTGCTCAGACGAAAAAGAAGAAGGATTCTGTTGCCGGAGGATCGGATGTTCGGATGACGGAGGTGTAGGGATTCCAACGGATGAGCGAGCGTAGAGGCTCGCTCGAGGGGGGGATGTAGCGACAGCGACTAGACATGACAGAGCCGCATGGTGAAGCACAGCTTTAGTCAGCGTGCTCGTTTCCATTATCTCTCACCCTTGCCATAGATATAGGACGACATCTCGTAGTTGGAGCCCTCGAGTTTTCTCTTTTACAATTCAGACTTTAACAACGTCTTTCGTAGAGTGAACTCTCTTCTTCCTTGTGCCATTACGCCTGTTTCGATAGGCTACTGTCACAGCGTGGCTGACAACAGCGACGCGTAACGAGAAACGAGAAACAGTTAGCCAGGCCGCCAAAAAGTTGCGACACAACCAGGAGGAGAGAAACAGCGATAATGATCACGGATAGCAAGTATAACACATGTACCCGCAACCAAACACGCCGTGGTCCGATACGATTCACGTCATGACCTTGCGATCGCCAGAGTGACTGAGAGCGTCTTGTCGCACAGAGAAGTATGGGTTCCTTTCCATTGGGTGCGACTTGCGGTCTTTCGTTCCAAGCGGGCAATACAAATCTCTCCCTTTTGCTAAATATCAGCCTGTTTCAATGATCGAGCCTGACTTCCCCAATTGCAGCTCCAGGTAACCCCGCCAACATACAGAACCTCAGGCACTAAACCACTCACTATGCAAGACTCATTCGATCTTAGCGGACGTCAATTTCGTATCTAGGGTACAGTTTGGCATTCAGGAGCCTAGGGTGGGAGTCAACGGCTACCTTGGTGCAGTCGAGAAGACCCTCGAGCTCGTCCAACAACTGTCACAGGAAGGCGGTGTTGACTTGCTTCTCTTCTGCATACGGGCAGCCAGAATCACCGCGACTATCCAGAGCGACTATAGCTTGTTCTACCAAGTACTGTGTGGGTCCGCCGCTCCCATCTCACTTGTCATCACATACGTCGAGCGGCATTCTGACATAGATGACTGGTGGTCTCGAAACTCCAAGAATCTGGAGAAGTTTGGTATCAAGAGTGCAGGATATGCTTGTGTCACCGGACTTCAGGGCCACAACAAATACAAGGATTCACAAGTCGCTGTCCAAAAATTGTTGAATGCGTACGACGATGAAGGCAAACATTCCACTCCACTCGAAGCTTGGTTCATCCAATTTATGCAGCTTTTCGGTTTGTTCGCTCCGCTGAAGGACTTGAAGGGGAAGAAGTTAATGGACACCCTAACCAAACGCTGCCGAATGGATCCAAAGGTTGCAGAAGAAATCGCAATGCAGTTGGACCGGAAGCCTCGATATATTCTCTAGCTTCACGCAGATAGTAACAAAGTTCGTGATCGTCTCAATAGTTCACTAGTAAATTGATTTTCTTCAGCTGCACAGATCTTCGATACATAGTTTGTACTTATGTACATACAACAGTTTCCAACAGCCATTTCAGCTTTCCATAGCCATTATGTAGTAGTACGTCTGCCCGAACAGCAGTAGCACATAGTAACTAGCTTGATCAAGAGCTAGTTACTAGTTAGTAAAAACGCGTGACCATTCTGATGCGAGCGCGTTACATGTGACATAGCGCGTCTGACCTTCAAGTTTCACTTACCACCCTTTTCCTCATCGTGTTAGACGTCGTGCTTGCGCCTATCTTGTCCGCCAATATTCAGTACAACCTTGTATTCCGGTCCCCGGGATTTACAGCCGAACCGCAGCTTTCCTTCAAAATTGGTGATTTGAATTTTGAACCATTGGAGCTGAGTAACGTCAGGGAGCGACAACAACCGCCATGGCGAGCCTTAACAAATTAGCTATCCGAGGGATACGTTCCTTCGACGACAAACAAATCTCCGTTATCGAGTTCTTCTCTCCAGTCACCGTCATCGTAGGACACAACGGCAGTGGCAAAACAACCGTCATCGAGTGTCTGAAGTACGCCACGACTGGCGACCAACCACCCAACACCCGTGGTGGGGCGTTCATCCACGACCCGAAGATGGCGAACGAGACAGAAGTAAAGGCGCAGGTGAAACTACGTTTTCATGCCGCCAACGGGCAGCGGATGTTGGTCGTGCGGAATCTGTCCGTGACAGCGAAGAAGACGGGACTGACTATGAAGACGCTCGAGAGTATCCTTGCATTAGCGGACAGTAACGCAGAGAGCGGTGGGAAGGTGCGTTTTGCAGCTCTGGGTGCCTGACGTAGACCAGATGCTCACATCTATCCTTAGAGAGGGGTTATTTCGACCAAGTGTGCCGAAATGGATGCTGAGATCCCACATTTGCTGGGCGTGTCTAAGTCGGTCCTAGAGAACGTCATATTCTGTCATCAAGAAGACTCGTATTGGCCACTCGCAGAACCTGCTGCCTTGAAGAAGAAATTCGACGATATTTTTGAGGCGACGAGGTGCGTCTATGCAACCTTGATTTGTTGGGTATTCCCTCGTTAACAACTATGAACGTCACGTAGATATACCAAAGCGCTCGACTCTATCAAATCCCTCCGCAAAGACCGTGTCGCTGACCTCAAAGCGGATAAAGAACGTCTCGACTCTCTCTCCAAGGAAAAGGCGCATGCCGACAAGCTCCGTGCTCGCATCGTCGAGCTGAACAGCTCAATAACGTCTAAACAACTACAATATGAGGAGTGTAAAGCTCAATACGAAGACCTTGTCAAGAACAATGCGCGGTTTTACGAGTCTGCGACAAAGTTCAGGGAGCTGTATGTCAAGGTGGAGAATTTGCAGCAGAAGAAGGAGCATTATCAGCAGGAGCTGGCGGAAGCGCGGGAGAGCGTGCAGGAGATCGAAGGTGCGTTCTTCACACAATATGATTGGGCCTAGCTAACTTGTCGTTAGGCTCTGACGTGGAGTTGCAGTCTCGTTTGCAAAACTTCGATGAGAATATCTCTCAGCAGAAGCAAAAACGAAGGCGGCAAGAAACGGACCGGCAAGATCTTGAGGACGAGCTCGCGAAGGCGCGACGGACGCATGTCGAGCTCTTCAACGAGCATGGAGAACTAGTTGCAGAAGCCAAGGTATGCACCCACCCCTCTTGGTCTCGGCCGCCCGCGATGACACTGACACATGCGCGAACCAGGCTCATGAACGCCGCTTAACCGAACGCGAAGAATTCATTCGAGAAATCAGTGACAAGCACAACATCAAGGGGTACAGCCACAGCCCTCTCGAACGTGAAAAGGTCAACGAGTTTATCTCTCGACTCGGCGACCTCCAGCGTAGGCAACGTTCCGAGTACGACAAGCTTCAGAGTGAGAGCCGAGCCAAGAATGACGAGTTTAATCGCAAGTCAAGGCAACTGCACACGGAATTGGAAAGCTTGAGGATGCAGCGCGGTAACGCCCGCGAGCAGATTGTAGGTTTCGTCGCTCCTTCGGTTTTTCATTCATTGAACGAGTGTGCTTCTTTGACCGTAGAAAGAAAAACAAGCCGCTATAGCGAAAGCTGAATCTTCGATCGAGACGATGCAAGGTCTCGCTTCCGAGCTGCGAACACTAGCTGGGGACATCGAGGAGAAAAGGATTCGGCTCGACAAGGTCAAAAACGACATCAAAACGGCCACTTTCGAAGAACGTCTGAGCGAGCGTGCGTCAAAGGCGAGAAGCATGGAGGACAAGAGAGACACTCTGAACACAGAGCTAAGGGGTCTGAGCTTGCAAGCAGACGCGAGGGCCAGGCTGGATCTGAAGAGGACAGAGATAAGGAGTAAGACGGCGGAAGTCAAGAACACGTGCGTGGAGTCCTGTTACTCCTTTGTTGAAAGGATGTTTGGGGTGTTGATGTGGTTTCGATCTGCTTTGCAGGCTCGAAATGAGTAATGCCAAGTTCAGGAAGCTAGTAGGTAAAGACGCACGGACGGAAACGATGGAGCGAGAGGTCGATCGTATCTTAAGGTTTGTGTCTCCATCCATTTTTCATTCGATATGCCACTGACTGCATGGGGTGTAGGGAGAAAGAGCAAGAACTAGCTGAATCAGAGAACGATGCTGCAGCTGTCAACAAGACTCTCCAGACAGCAGAAACGACGCTCTCACAAGGCAAGGCACAGCTTAAGATAAAGGTGGATGAGTTGAGAGGTGCGTCACGTTTTGAACTGTGAATTCCGGATCTCCCTCGCTGAAACTCGCATCCAGCCCTGGAGAAAATACTGAAGGAGGGTACTGAGGGTGGCGTCCCCCTTAATGATGCTCTCGAGGAGGCGCGAAGCGAGGTTGCTGATCTTACAGTGTACGTTCGACTCGGATTCGGTCGTACCTCCACTGACCCGCATATATGCATCACTCAACAGCGCTACAAGCAATAAAGCAGGCATGGCGCAAGTATATGATAGTCTTCTCAAGGTCGGCAAGGCGCAGAAAACGTGCCAAGCGTGCAATCGACACATGGATGACAGGGAACTCGTGGTCTTTGAGAAATTTGTGTGTCTTCATGCTCAGCTCGCCCCGCGTATCGACGCCGATACTAATTACCCGGACTCGTCGCTTGTAGCTCAAAGAGCAAATCAAGAAGAATTCACCTGAAGCGCTTGAAGACGCTTCTGCCCAACTGAAGGAGTGGCAGCAAGAGCTAACCCGGCTGGAGGCATTTTTGCCCCACCAGGCTTCGAGGGACCGGATCAAGGGAACCGAGATTCCGACGCTGGAGAAACAAATCAAATCCGCAGAGGCTGAGATTCCCTCCGCCAGTGAGCAATCCGAGCAGGTAAGTAATTGTTCCGGTGTTCTGATGGAGGTCCAGTTTAGCTGACGTCATTTTGGTTGTTTAGGCTGCGCAGAAGGTCAGTGATGTCAAGAAGGATATCAGGGATATCGCCACCCTCAAGCAACATGCTGCCACTATTTCGCGGAACCAGTCCGAGATTGGGCGTCTCAAGGCAGAGATTGCGAGCTTGGAGGAGGAGCTGAGCGCAACTGGCAGTATCAAGACTGCCGACGACGTCCAGATGGAGCTCGACGCTCTCTCCAACGAGATGTAAGCGAACTGTGTATCTGCTGGCCAATTGACCTCATTGACATCCATTCCGTAGCCGCACCAACGAGCGAGAGAGGCAAGCAATCATGACAGAGCGCGATCGCCAGAACTCGTCGCTTCGGACGTACGAAAGTGATCTGCATGCGATGGAGAAGAAAGAGAACACGCTTTCGAATCAGATCCGCGATAAGGATCTCATGGAAGAGCGTATGGTCTCCATGAGCAATGAGATCACCGCGCTCAATGCCAGGCTGAAGGTCTGCCGCAGATTTATTGGTATTCTGACAGCTCGTGAATGCTTCTTTCAGGAACTGGACGGTAAACTTGCCGAAGCCCAAGCCCCTATCGACCGTCTGGAACAGGAGCATCAACAGGCTCAGACTGAGCTGAATGCCAGGATCGCCGAGGCGCAGAGGTCTTCTCAAGAGATGAACATGAGCGTTGATAAGCTTGATAACATCAACAAGGTCGTTGATCGGTAGGTTCCCTTCTCACCTTCTATTATTCACAGATTCATTCCCGACTGGCCGCGGCCTAGTTACGTCCGTGAAAAGCGTGCCCGGCTCTTGACGGAATGTTCCGAGAGGATCGAGCGCTACGAAGGCGAGATCTCGGAGCTAGTGCTCAAGATCGAGAGCGTTCGAGAAATAGTAGCGAAGATCGACAGAGAAATCAACGAGAGCGGTAGCTCGATGTCTAACCTGCGCGACAACATCCGCATCAGGAGGCTCGTCAAAGACATCGCCGCGACGCAGGCTGAGATTGACTCGTACGATATGGAGGCTGCCGCAAAAGCGAAGAGGAATTTTGAGGATCGTTATCAGGTCGAGAAGCAGCGAGAGACGGAAATGCAGAGCAAGGTTTGTTTGGTTCCTGTTCGTTTACGGCATTCCCCTGCACTAACGAACACGTTTTGTCGATAGTATGCTCATATCGGAGGCGAAATTAGTTCGCACAACGAGACGCTGAAACAAGTGGAGAAAGACCTGCGGGAATACAAAGACATCAATAAACGATACACCGATCAGTTGGTGAAAGTCAAGGTGAGTCACCCGTGACGATTGTTCGCTTTCCGAGCTCATCAAGATTAGATGTCGGACATGGCCAATAATGATTTGGAGAAATACGCGAAAGCGCTGGACAAGTGAGGATTCGATTCTGCCGCAGTGCTTTGACTTTGGGGGTTACTGATATCCACAAACTAGCGCGATCATGAAGTACCACGGCCTAAAGATGGAGGAAGTGAACGACACCATGCGTCATTTGTGGAATAAGACCTACCAAGGAACAGGTACACCCGATGAGCAAAGCTCCGATGGTGTCGCTAACGGGATTGCCAGATATTGATGGGATTAAGATACGCTCCGATGTTGAAGGAGGGGCCACAAAGCGGTCCTATAACTATCGTGTAAGTTTCCATTCACAGAACCCATGATTTGAAGTTAGTTAGGCTCTCATCTGCGCTCTATCAGGTTGTCATGACGAAGGACCAGGTCGAGATGGACATGCGGGGACGCTGTTCTGCTGGCCAGAAGATGCTTGCTTCATCATTATTAGGCTTGCTCTCTCTGACTCCTTCGGTCAGAACTGCGGCATACTTGCACTAGACGAGCCGACGAATGCCCTGGATGTGGAGAACATCGATGCTTTAGCAGAAAGTCTTGTTGAGTAAGTGCGGCTATTCCTATTTACATCATTTACATATTTATACCATCATAGTATCATAAATGAGCGCAAGAATCATTCCAATTTCCAGCTCATCATTATCACGCACGACGAAAACTTCCTCCGCAAACTTGGACAAAGTGATGTCATGGAATACTATTGGTATGTGTCCTTTGGCGCCTAGTGGAATTCCAGACTCAGTTATGTCGGCAGGCGTGTTTCGCGAGATTCCAGGCAGAAGTCGGTCATCGAGCGACAGCGATTCCGGTAGGAGATCTCGAAGTATAACAGGGGATCTCTTTGGCGAGTCTTCGCTTCTCTTTCATCATCCTCATTGAGTCTGTTTCCCGTTGGTAATCAATACTGTATACTATCCATCACTGCTACATTATTGCGTATGGGGGCTACAACTTTGAACCGTAAGGTTTGAATATTGCAGGTCAGCTACGGGACTCCGAGTCTCCCCCTATGACCGTGGTGAGCGCTTAGCTGACTTTCAAATTAGAGGACTGGTCTCGGAACTTCTTGGTCAAAGGTGAAACAGACGTTCTACAGCTACTTGGAGAACCCCAATCATTACGAGGGGTTATGTAGGACCGGGTGCTCAAAGTCCAACGTTCAACACTCAACCGCTCATCGTTGAAAATGACATTGACGACACGGAGGATTACTAAGGGCGAGTCCTGAACGTGTTTCCCGGCATCATGCCAGCTGTCAGATTCTGCGGGCGGCCGGGAAGTCGCGGACACCAAGAAACGAAGAGAAGCAGATGGGCTGCGTCCAGCTTCGTTTACGTGAAGTGTCACTTGCTATATTTAGGTGTGGTTCGATGAGCAAGATATCATTTCCTGGAAATTCGGTCTGGATTCTGGATTCTGGTGTTCTGGTTGCGGTGCTCGGTGAGTCCTCGGTGACTGACGCTCTAAGTAGGTCTTTGCCATCTTGTGGTCGAATTATCTCCACCAACTCAGTTTATAATCAAAGGTACTTAGTGCATTCTTAATATTCTTTGGCGCCGCACTACTTGCCGTCTACCAATACACCACTGGCGCGATGGCGCAGCCCCCCTCGTCAAAGCTGTCGTTCAGAGGGCTATTAACCTTCCCCGTGAGTCAGTATTGTACTCACTCTTACACAGCATGAATTGAGAATTGCTCTGAATCCAGTACCGACTTTGCAATCCACCTCCTGCTGTAGGGAAAGTGCGCTCGTGTGGCGTCACTCCAGTCCTTGACGTACGCTTGGATGATGTGCTTGCTCGCGCCCACCTTCCGCCAATTGGGTTGAAAGACTTTGAAGAATACCTTCTTTATGTAGAGCACGCTCCCGAGAATCTTTACTTCATTCTATGGCTACAGGAATACACTACGCGTTACCAAAGCTGGGTGCACCGGGAAAAAGCATCCCTCATCAATAAAAAGGACAGTAATACTCTCAGGCCTCATCGTCCAAACTTCCGCAGTCCTCCCACTCCTGATCCCTCTCTCGCTCTCTTTTACATTCGAGCCAAACAAACCTTCTTCACCCCCAACGCGGAATACGAGCTCAACATCCCTTCGGATATACTCGCCCCCTTCCACTGTCCTCCGAAAGGCTCCATGTCTCATTCAGGAAATGGTGCCCCCGCTTCTCCTTGGCACTCTCAGAGCGCTCATCCAGATCCGGCCGTCTTCGCAGAGGTAGCTATTGAAGCTCGCAATATGCTCAGCGAATCCCTCACCCGTTTTGTCCGCGCCGCTTATACCAACGTTGGGTCACGAAGAGCAGCCTGCGGCCTCGTCGCAGGATCCTTTTGCACTTTGGCTGCTGGTGTGTTGCCTCTGGTGGTGACGACTGGCCGGTGGAACATCGGTCCGCATGGTCGACTGATGCGGCTCGTCGCCTTCCCTGGGCTTTGGCTTGGCTTGACGATTCTCATCGCCAGCTTGCAAGGTGTAAGCACGCGCCCCTCGTTTTCTACTCCATAATGAACCCTGGAGTGTTGACTTTAATTTTAGATTTGCCTCATGGTGTATATTTTCGGCGACCTTCGGCAGCTCCGCAAGTTTGAGCTTGCTCGTCCAATCATATCACGACCAATATCCATGCCCATTTCAGCCCCACTAGCCCCGCGTGCACCTCCTGTTAACGGTCCCAGTATCCCAATATCTCGTAACCCTCTGACAGAGAAAGACCCACAAAACACGTTGCCAACGTCCCCTGTAACCATTAACTCTATGTCTTCGTTTACCGTCCACAGTCCTCCATGCTCGCGGACGTCAGACGCGCCATCGATGACCTCTTGCGAATCCGGTGAAACGGACGTTTCTTCGTCGGGGGATGATCTCTCTATTGATGTATCGCCTGCGTTTTTCGATGAGGACCCCGCTCCGGAGGGTCCTGCCACGGCGTCCTGCCTGCATCGACCTGAATACCGACCACCCCCATTCGTCAGTCACTTTCGTTGGGACAGTGTACCCACATCCTAGGATGCTGACGTTGCCCACTGGTAGTGGCTATGCAGAGCCTGGTCCAAGCTCCCGAAGCGCAGAAGGTGCACCCAAAATTGAACCCGAGTATGGGCCAACGGCTGTCTTCATTCCTCATGATACCATTGGCGATTCTACTACGACAACACAGCGAAGTCGGAGTGGCGTCGAGAGTTTCGACTTCGACTTACTGCCGACTAGCAGGCAGTCCATCACAGTCCGGAGATCAAATGGTCACCTTCATGGCGACGCGATTACTGCTCCTTCTCTACCGCCAGGCCGTGCAGACGCTCCACCGTCCAAACCCCCTGACGGATCGCATCAATCTGTGTCAGGGGCCGTGCTCAGTACAAATGTAACAAACGCATCTACCCGTTTTTGCAACCCTCAGACTCGAGAACATCCGTTCAGATTCCCCATTCAACTACGCCGACGCCGCCACCCTCTCCAGCGCGGTCTGGACGAGCTTCCTCGTTCGCCCTCCTAATCCGTCTTTTACTGCTGGTGTCCCGGCCTTCGCTGCACCGCTCACCAAGGTCCAGTCCTGCGTGGTCAAGCGTGCACAGTGGGAAGTGGTTGTTCGCTCGGGCGCGGTTGCTTTCCTGGTCGCAAGCGTGATAGTTGGCGTCGTGACCGGCGTGGTCCCATGACACTTGTCAGATACCAAAAAATGTTCCACGGTTACTCGTGTTGGCAGGTATGGCAGAACTGGAAGTGCCAGGCAGACGGCGGCACCTCCGGGATTCAGCATTTTGGCTGGCAGAACCTGGCAGACTCGGATCGTGGAAATTCCACATTACTCTTAATTGTAGTCTGTC
This sequence comes from Melanogaster broomeanus, assembly GCA_014904935.1. Classification (NCBI taxonomy): domain Eukaryota; kingdom Fungi; phylum Basidiomycota; class Agaricomycetes; order Boletales; family Melanogastraceae; genus Melanogaster; species Melanogaster broomeanus. The sequence continues at coordinate 29,125 of MU123838.1, read as the reverse complement.
ACAATCTAACATAGTGGAAATTCAACAAGACAACACATAAGCTCAACTTACACTACTTGACCCGTAATAACTACTAGTAGCAGTGGGGGCGACCAGTCCCTGCCGTGATCACAGCCAAATTTCACTTGTCTCGAACTAGTCCAGAAGGGAAATCTATGGTTGTGAAGAATTGAGTCGGGTGGACGGGATGATGGTTCACACCGTGAGCTATAGATGACAAGATTTGTATTGTAGAACATGACGGAGATGGAGATGAGGCCAAGGGTTGGGACACAACCGCATTGCATATAGGTCGTTTTGTCAGGTGCCACACATGTTCCGGCGTTCACGTTTTCATTTCGAGTTTCTCTTCCGTCCTTCCGTCCTCCATGCATCCCACGGTACGATGATCCTGCAATCCGTGCACGCGGCACCCACGCCTTGAATCCTATAGTCATGCTGTATTCCACTGGCAGATGGGCTTATACTATATTTCGTAGGCCAGGACTCTAGGGTCCTTGATTCGTAGCGCAACTTCCTTATTGTTTCAGTGTCTGGCGCGTTCTCCACCGAGTTCTGGGGTGGGTTGACGTGGTCATGTTCGGTCTTCAGTTCTGTCGTATGAAACGGAGGAAGTAAGACTTGGAAGCTTGAGGCCTAGGCCCAGCGTGGATGACGTGGGACCTGCTGTAATATTATCGGGGCCGAGAGTCGAGTTTGTCAAACGAAGCGACGAATGCATCACGGTGTCCCTGTACGCGGTGCCTTGTCCGATCGTACGCACGGTCCCGGACTTGCGGTGGAAGCAAGACAACGAGATCGGAAATAGACGGGAGAGCTGTCACTATGGCGGTATGTGACACGCTAACACAACGCTAAACAGGTTTTACTCAACAACTGAAGCGCTGACAACCATACTGTAGCATCGGTGGAACAACTGTGGAACAAGACCTTAGTTTCGCACTCTCTTCCACTTACCCGCTAATCCTGAGAAGCTTCAGTCGTGTCATAGGAAGTCCTGCCTTGGCACAATACAACACGCACTCTGTTGACTCTTCGGTCGATGAGTTCGCGCTTATGTTCGCCACGGACCCATGCCGATGTGGAGGTGTCGGCGCGCGCTCAGCCTCTACTGAGGGATATTATCAAAGATCCGAAAAGTAGGGAGCTTGGCTGGCGCAGCGAAGAGAGTGTTTGTGAAGCGGTACAGGTCGCCACGAAATCCAGAACACGAATCCCCGTGTCGACTAACTTCGTTTCCGGCTATACGGCTCGGACGTTCGATCTCCAGACTCGATGGACTCGGAGAGGCCTACCATGCACTATACCCCGACTACGACCACTGTCCACCTGCTCGCTTGTTTGCACCTCCAGGTCTGCACCGTCGCAGCACTCTCGTTCCAAGAGGTATCGTATACCTGTCGTGCACAATACCGAAGTTCCTTGCTGCCATCATCTCGGCTTCAGTCCGCGTTAAACCCCTTGGCTCTGCCATGCGATCTCTTGAATATCTGTCAGGAATGAGCCCTCCGATGAGCCTTAACCTGAAAGCTGTCCCCTACCGGACTTTGTTCGGTTGATGCAGGCTTGTCGCAAGTAGGGAAAGGAATCAGAACATTTGTACATGGAGTCCTGTCGGGATGGATCGCCAGTACTTTTTCAACTTTTACGAATATGATCGTCCATCCAATTCCCGAAGGCCAACATGAACACAATGCCTGCCTGTCATGCAGGAACACCAGTCCTGCGACAGCAAAACTTTACTGTGATGTTGTCCTCAACCCCACACTAGAACATCCACTGCAGGTGACAGCGGAACGGTGGCAGTTGTATGAACTCACACTCGAAACCTCACTTACTCCCCAGCCAGCTCTCCTCCGCTTGCTCCTTGCTTCCTTTTCTTCCTCCCTTCTCACTCTTCAGTCTGAACTGCCTGCCGCTGCACGAAAAATGGAAATGCATTAAGTTGCTTGCGCCACGCCTTCGCTCGCTCCGCCTGCTAGATTACAACATGGAAACAGCGTCATTTTCACCAACGCACAGGGCTTGAGGGGTTCATCATCTCCCATATTCCGTGTATGGATTATTTAGCCTCTGGACTACCGCCTCCAATCGAACAGCTATCCTTCATGAATGGGGGGGGTATGAAATGGAAGTCACTATGCGCGTTTCTGAACGTGTTGTAACCTTCCATCTGCTCCTTGATCGGATATTACCAGAAGTCCAAGGGGACGTCAAAGGCTATTAGAAAGTGTGCAAGCTTCGATACTTGAGGTAGTGGGGACTCCAGCATAACCAGCTACCACATCTTTGGTTGCGGGGCAAACAGGAGCATGTTGAGTTTGGGAGAAGGGAGATGAATATTGCAATGCAGAATTTAAGTGTCCTCTGATGCCGGTGGAGTTGTGTGCGCAAAGTGGTTCCTCCGACGCAATGCACACGAACTGCGAATTACGGGTATGTTCTATACACGAATAGATGTGGCCTCCTTTTTAGCTATAGCATGCAGATCTTGTTCTGTGACGTAGCGCAAACTTAGTTTGATAAAATATTTCTCAGAAAACTGAGTTACTCACGCATCCCCCATACATGGGATCGGAGGTCGAGGAATTCTTCGGGCGGGTCAGCATCAAAAACCGCGACGAGGGCTGTGTAAATATCTCACCTATGTGAAGTCCATCGTAGAGCTTCTTAACTTCTGCGCGTACTCTTGATAAGTCGTCTTTGCTGGCGGAGCTTTGGGACAAGGCCTTCAAATCCTTCTCGACTGCCTCAATCCTCCGCACATGTGCGGACACCTGGATTTGATTAAATGGATAAGCACACGACTAGGACAAAATACCATTAAATAAGGTTGTACCTTCTCTGTGCTAGCTTGTAATTCCTCGACGCTAGCTTGCAGCGCTGCTGAAGCGGCCTTGTATTCGTCGAGCAGATGGTAAGCAGCAAAAGCTGATGCTAACGAGAAACCAAACAAGAAGCCAATAATCCTGCACCACGAATCCATCATAAACCCATCAGTATTAGACAGTAAGCATAGGTTCTGTGGAATCCGAACCCTCCGCGGAAGCCTCCAACTGGTTTCCTTGGACTTGAGACTGTTCCGAGATTTGGTGACGCTGCAGCATCCTCACGCAGTACTCTCGAGGTCGATAGCAGTCGTGTACTTGTGCGCTGGTTAGTTTTTGTGAGAGGGCGAGGCAGCGCAGCGTCGAGGCCATCGTGGTTGTGGTAGGAACAAGTTCTGTAACTCGGCGTTAGCCGGATTGGCTAGTAATTGGGTTCAGTGGCTCTGCAGGCTTCAGTTGTGGGTTTTCCCCCATCTCTCTAATTAAACATCGACTTGCTCTATTACGCGCGACATTCACAGACGATTCACTGCCAGTGGCGACATTGTCTTCGAAGAGTTCGCTACACACACCGTCGCGATAGACTGGTTGCACAGCGCGATTCATGCCCCCAAAGCGAAAGAACGAGGACTCCGGTGAACCCACTGCTCGAGAACGAAAGAAACTCAAGGTAGCGGATGCACGAACAATTGCAGTCCAACCTACTGCTTCTGGGAGCGGCACTGGCTCCGCAAATGATCCAAGTCAGTCCGTCGCTGCGGGACCTTCAAAGACCATCGTTCGGTTTGACAGTGGGTACTCTCGATTTAAAACACACATTACCGAACGTAAACGAGGGTCATGGAATAGCTATGCAGGGATTACCCGCTTCCATCGATGTGGAGAGGTTCACCGAGGTAGGTCCAATCAGCTTCTCAAGCTGAGCACTCGCAAACAGTCCCGTAGGCTCGTTCATTCGAGATTGATGCGATGCAGAAGGCAATAAAGGCAGCTGGGTACGTCCTTAAATCTCGCGTCGAATGTCTCGTCATCGCTACTCCAGGGATAGCTCGACGCATCGCGCATGGCAGACTCTGCCCAGGCACCTTCGGCGTAGGGCAGCCAGTCACGACGTTCGACGCGTTCCAGTACGTCTGCGAGAGAAAGCACGGGCAGAAGTAAGTGAATGCTAATTGTCATTATCTGGAACTGCAACATCGTGGACAGATGGACCCCATGAGACGCAAAGTCCTGGGTAGACCCAAACGAGGGAAAGCGAACCAGGTCTCCCGCACAGAAGCACTCTTGAAGCGACAGCGTCAGTTGTGTCAGTACTATGGTATTATGCACCAAACTAACAAGGTACGTTCTAGGTGACAAGACGTGGCTTGAAACACATATTTGGCACGCCAAACGGGCGAAGATGGAGAACATGTGGGGATACCGACTTGTATGTGTTACACTGAGTTAGTGCACGTTTTGGCGTTATTGAGTTCTCATGCCAGGCTGTGACACCGACCGAGAAGGCTTTCCGGCCGTCACACCGTGCATCGGTACATGGTTCAATTTTACACGATGCTTCCTATTATGCCACCATAGAGCTGAAAGGACCTCAAGCCCTCCTCCAAGCTGCCCTCGAAAAGTGCTGTGACCCGCTAGCCTCGGGAATGAAACGGTTCGGCACTTTTGAATATCTGTCTTCTTTCCTATTGCTGATGATTGTGCAGGTGCATGACAGGCGGTCGTGCCTGTGAGACACACATATATAAGCATGGGTCCTATCCATTCGATCTAATAGGACCTATCGCAATTATATGGCAGCCACTATCTCCGGAGCCCAAATCATCATCTGCTCCCACAGCCCCGGTACAAAGCGCGAAGGGAAAGGGAAAATGCAAGGAAACGCACGGTTACCAGCCCATTGCCTGAAAGCAAGAACCAGATTCGCATTATCTGGGTGCGCGCTCATCCGGCTGTCTTCGAGGACGTTTTCGAGGCCCTGCGACTTTCAGTTTCGCATACTCTTCAGGAGAGCAAAGAGAAAGACCCAGAAGCGCATGCAGAGATCGAAATTGCCGATCTGAGAGGGAGCATCAATGCTTTTGAGATTATGGGCCCGAAGTCTAGCCAGGTTATCAAAGGGGCTTTGTCTCCTGCAGGAGGCGAAGACAGGGTGGATTTCAAGAAGGTTGGAGATCTTCAGAACATGTCCAGCATGTTTTTTCTGACTTCGAATGTTATTCAGTTTTGGGAATCGCTGAATGACTTGCAGACACCGAGTACCATCCCACGTGGGATGGTGATCGGCTTCAAAGTCCTCGATCCACGTCTGAAGTACGATCAGTGATCCACTGACCGGGCTTGACTGACCTGACTATCTCAGGTTCCCTCCTAAAAACGCGAAACCGCATTATCCTGATCTTACACAGCCATCGAACCACTCGCCACCGGCCTTCATTTTCCCCACGGCTCTCATCGCACAGAGCGAAATCTGGGACGAGGGAAAACGCGGAGGGCTCAAAAAGCCCAAGTACAAGAAGAAGGAAATTGACGAAAGGCGTTCAAAGGTCCAAGTTACCTCCATCATTACTACTCTCTTTTATTCACATGCTACTCATCCACAGAATCTCATCCCCGGCACCCCGCTCAACCCCCTCCGCCAAGACGACCGAATTCCCGTTCTTCTCATCCAACGCTCTCTCGAGTCCTGTCCACCCTCCTCTGCCTCCACCTCAACATCCACCAATACCCATGGTATTCACGGATGGACACTACTCTTCCCCGCAGGCTGGTCCATGCCCTTCCTTTCTTCCCTCATCTACACAGGAACACGTTTCGCAGGCCAACGCGAGCGCGCGAAACAGTTTTTCGAAGCTGGTGTCCCTGGGTTCCCGATGGATTATCCTACCATTCCTGCATATCATGTCGCCACCAGCGAACGCGCGGAGAAGGAGGCAGGCAAGGTGGGAAAGAACGCCTCCCGCAAAGAAGCCGAACTATGAGAAGTTGGGGACGAGGAGTCCATGGTGTGCGGATTGGGATGTCGTACTGGGGCTTCAGACGCTGCCGGCGAGTAGCAGTGGGGAAGGCGAAGAAGGGTTGGTGACAACGCAACGAGAGGATCCTCCTCGTTCCGACTCGATGGAAGTGGATATCCTAAGTTCAGCACCGAGACCTTGGCTCCTTCGAGGTGCTAAAGTCCCGTCCATGCTCTCCAATGCGTTCGTTACACCTGATCAGTTCCTCGCCGAGATGAACAAGCTTCGGTCGAAAAGCCATATCCCAGCTCTGGATGGCATCGCTACGTGCGGACGATATGATGAAATCGGGACTCGTCATGGTGCGCGCGAAGATGGTAACGAGGGGTGCACCCACGGATCTGGCAAATATCTACAGGATGAACGATATCGAGGCTCGGAAATGGCTCAGGGCGTTTAGCACGCAGGGCCATGCGAAACTTGCGGATGCCGATGAGCCGAATGAGCAAGTGGTATGTATTCTTTCTCCTGGTTGTGTACGTTGTAATGATTGAATCGATTCGGTGGTCCCCCGTCCAGCTCGCAGAGATCAAGCCAGCGCAGACGGATATTCGTAGGCTATGTGACGTCCGGCGATGCCTCGCTTTTACGAGGAGAAGGCTTCGCGATCGGTGCGATATCTGTTATGGAGTATCTAGCACTTCGAAAGCAGGCTCAAAGGTACGTGAGATTTCCGCGCCTGCAAATTCGCTCGAGCGTGCATCGTAGGATATTTCTTTCTGATTATACTTGGATAGGCTGACCCGACCATCTGTCCTTGTCAAGATTCGGGACCGGGACGCCACGACGTGTCGTGTTGCGTATCTAGAACTGTTAGACGCATAATATTCGATATGGTGATGTGTAGATTACGCCCAAGGAAACTACTAATCTCGTCGTCTGAGTACCTTGACAGAGTATGAATCGATTGTTTTGTTGATTAACCAGGGTGCCTCAAACCTAAGTCGGATCACACATTCGCATTTGAGGAGCATTCCCTGCGACTAGTACTACTACGAGTCTGTGTTAGTCTACACCAAGTCTGATTCTGAAACACCCTAATACTAAGTACTGGTACCCCTAATGAAGCCTTTGGGGTGTTACAAACTAGATCTGCCAAACTCCAATCTGTCATCGTACTAAGGGCATCCCAACAGAGATGCGCCATCTTCCACAGGAGCTTGTCATCATTATCTTAGAGCATGGCTACTACACTTCTTTGGAAGTACCTGACCGTGCCTTCCTTGCCACCTGCTCGCTTGTATGCACCTCTTGGTGTGCACCAGCTCAATCACTCCTGTTCCGAGAGGCGACCAAACTCCAGGCGTTCACTGCTGCCGTCCTATCGCCCTCAGTCCGGGGTATATTACTTGGCTCAGCCGTACGATCCCTTGGTATTTCTGTCGGGTACGGACGGTCACCCATCCGAGATTGTTAGATTGTTGCAGGCTTGTCCTAGACTGTACGAGCTAGCCCTAGATGCTCACAGCGTGTGCAAGCTTGACCAGGTAGTACTTGCCGGACTCAAGGAACCAGGTCAAGGAATCCGAGCATTGAAGCTGTTGGTTTATGGCACGGCATGGCCAATGCTTTCTCAGCTTCTAGGAATATGGTCACGCATCCAATTTTTAAACGTCCAGCAGTACAGGTGTGAAGATCCATGGTCGCAACAGCCAAACAGTAACATTGACCCCAGCGACACAGGACTGGCTGGAACGGGAGGGCGCCAGCGTGGCTTTGTACGAGCTCACACTCCTGGGCCGGAGCAATCGAACTTCCCAGCCAGCACTCCTTCCCTGGCTCCTCGCATCCTCTTCCTGCTCCCTTCGCATTCTTCATCTAGATCACCTACCTGAGGCCGGTACTGCCGCAAGGACAATGCTTGAGTTGCATGCCCCACGCCTTCGCTCACTCCGCGTGCATATTTACAACATGGACTCAGCAGCATTTATTCGCCAATGCACAGTCCTGGAGGAGCTCGCCATCAACTATATTCCGCCCATGGCTCCTTCCGCATCTGAACTACCGCCCTCAATCGAACACCTATTTTTCTCTGTTGTATCTCGCGACGACATGGCCTCACGCTTCCTTCTGGAGACCATCGAAGTTCTTCCGAAATTGAGGGTTCTCTCACACGATTACTCAGCAGTGCATGCTAAGCCGTTCCATATCTTGAAGGCGAGATGTGTCGAAAATGAGGTCCCGGTGATGCAATACAGAAGGAACTGGTCGGTGAGTGTCAGATGACATGCCGCAGAGCTGGCTTTCATTTATCTCTTATTCATCGCAGGAACACTATCCTGTGGTTCCAAAACGCTTCCCACGGACACGGACAATTTCGGACCTTCAGCTTATGACGAGTTGATGCGGCTTCATGATGAACTAGATGTGTCGAGTTGCTACAAAATGTGCGATGTCCGAAGAACGAGAGACTGTTCCCTAGCTGGTGCAATTGGCTGACGTCTGATCCGGCCGGCATATCACACTGGCACGTGGACGCGGAGAGCGTTTCCATTATGTTATCTGGCAGATAGCATAAGGACATGTAGGTTATTCAAATCGTCATGCATACACGAGATGAAGTTTGGAATGTCGGCTGAGTGTACTTGCGAACGATGTCATGGCACAACTCGTGGGAGCTTTCAGTAGATATGTAAGTAGGGTAATCTACGAGATGAGTACCGCATGCGTTTGCAACAGCTAGCTCCTCACTGTTCCTCATCATGATATCCTGGCCAGACGTACTGCAACCCCCCTGAGGTGTATGGCTATGGAACGCGTGTCGAATACACATGTGATTAGGTAAGCTGTGGCTATACAGCCATACTACGTTTGAATATTCCAACACCAAGGCTATCACAACAACCATGCACCAACTTCCACAGGAGCTAGTCATCGTTATCTTGTGTTGGAAATGGAGATTTCACCCGGTATGTATGCTTACTTAATCATGTGTCTATGGGACACGCGTTACTGTAGTATACACCTTAGAGACTTACTTATAGTACACCGAGTACTACTTCTAAAGGCGAATCTTACAGTTTCTATATCTTGGAGCATGGCTACTACACTCCCGAAGGAGTACCTGACCGTGCCTTCCTAGCCACCTGCTCGCTTGTATGCACCTCCTGGTGTGCACCAGCTCAATCACTCCTGTTCCGAGTGACGACCCAACTCCGGAAGCCCATTGCAATAGTGGCATTTACCTCTGCCATCATAGCGCCTTCAGTCTGTGGTATATCACTTGGCTCAGCCGTACGATCCCTTGATATAACTAGGGATCAGCACGGGTAAACCCCCGGGTATCAGAAGCTGTACCCGTACCCGTACCCGTCACGGGTTGGTACCCACATGTGTGGGTACGGGTTTTTGTGCGGGTCAGTGGGTAAAGACCCGCGGGTATACCCTCGACGGGTACACCTGCGGGTATGCTGTATATTTTGTAGCCTACATAGTACAATGTTACTACTCTAGCTTGCGGTGCGTGTGCGCCTGGGGCGCATGATTGTCGTAGCTACAAGCATAGTCAGTTATTAGCAAGTAAAAATAAAAGCTAGTGTTGAATTGTCGTTGTCGTTATGGCTGCGCGCAGAGCGATCACAGTTGCATCTCGTCGGGCGAGAGCCACCATACCTATGCATGTTCACCGCATATCGTATTACGTCTGCATGAGATGGGTGGGGGTATACTATGTGATGGACGACGTACCTTCTGTTGTCGTCCTCTCTCTCTGGGACCCACACTCATGGTGTCGTGATTCGCGGCTGGTCATCAACTTGCATTGTCGCCGTGGCTGCGTCACGTCGCGTGTGCGCCACTTGTGGTGCATCAGGAATATGACAAGTTACTTAATCATGCTTATTGTGCTTTTGCAAGCTTTTTTTAGTGGAGGAAAGTAGTTTAAGGAGAGTCTCACACCACAAGCAGAGAAAAGTGAACAAAGTAAGCAAAGCACGGAATATAGATTACATAATGGTCAAGAATAATGCATGAGGTGAGGTTCGAACTCGCGACAGCGTCAAAAATGTACATACAGCTGACACATTAGACCACTATACTACGACACCTTTACTATAGCTGACAACGACATGAATATGATTGCAATACAACTAGTAGTTCACAAATATTTGTCCAAGTCCGAGACACTACACTAAAGTGTACAAACCGACAACTTTTTTTCCTAATAGTGCTCTGCTTACATCACATGACTATCCACGTCAGCCCACTTCCGCATGTTCGAAGTTACTTAAAATTTTCCTTCCTTTCCACCTTCACCAAGTTCCGCCATCAAGCTCGCGTACTCGGAATCAAAACCTCCCTTGGACATGGCTCCCGGTGAAGCACTAGCAGGTGGAGGTGGAGGAGCATTCGGATCCCTGTTAACTTGACAGTCACGCGCCATGTGACCAGCACTACCGCACACACGACACATGATGTTAGCAGTGAAGTTGCGTTGCTCTGGACAGTCGTATTTGCGGTGACCAAGACCCCCACAATTTTGACAGATTTGGTTCTCGTCGTCGCGAAGGGTACCATTCAGGGCAGCAAGTTCGCGAAGCTCTCAAGTTTCAACATCTTCGAATGCTTCAGGATTCCGCAATGCGCAGCAACTGCTGGCCCCTGCTCCCTCAAATCCACAGCCCTTAACCAGATTGGCAACCAGCACTCAGGCTCAATACACGACAGCCCCGCCGTTGCGTTTTCAACCCCACCTGTACGTTTTTAGTCCTACCCGTTCGGTTTCAGCCCTGCCCGTGCGTTTTCAGTCTCACCCACTGCACCCATCTGTTTTCGACCCCGCCCATGTGTTTTAGCGCCACTCATGTGTTTCAGCCCTGCCGGTGCGTCTTCAGCCGTAACTACCGCACCCATCTGTTTTTGACCGCACCCTTGTGTTTTTAGCCCCACCGAACACCTCAAACGTGCTCGCAACAGCACACCCGGCACACTCCAAACGTGCCCGAAACTGCACACCGACACCCACAACACTCACCTGCGCCTCCAACATGGCCCTGCACGTCCGTTTCAGCCACACCCATCACCCCGCCTGTTTTCAACCCATCCGGTGCCTTCTCAGTCTCATCCATGCGTTTTTAGCCCACCCATACGTTTTCAGTCCTGCCCGTGTATTTTCAGCCGCACCCGTCCCAGTCGCTTCAAAAACAGTCCCATCACCTCAAAGTCAGCCTCGTCGCTGAAGGATCAGCCCCGTCGCCTCAGATTCAGCCCCGTCACCTCAGATTCAGCCCCATCGCCTCAAAATCAGCCCTGTCGCTTCAACAACAGTCACATCGCCTCAAAGTCAGTCTCGTCACCGAAGGATCAGCCCCGTCGCCTCAAATTCAGCCCTGTCGCTTCAACAACAGTCCCATCGCCTCAAAGTCAGCCTCGTCACCGAAGGATCAGCCCCGTCGCCTCAAATTCAGCCCTGTCACCTCAAAATCAGTCCCGTCAGCCTCAAATCAGTCCGTCGCCTCAAAATCAGTCCCGTCGCCTCAAAGTCGACCTCGTCACCGAAGGATCAACCCCGTCGCCTCAAATTCACCCCCGTCGCCTCAAAATCAGTCCCGTCGCCTCAAAGTCGGCCTCGTCACCGAAGGATCAACCCCGTCACATCAAAATCACCCCGTCGTCTCAAAATCAGTCCCGTCGCCTCAAAATCACCCCGTCGTCTCAAAATCAGTCCCGTCGCCTCAAAATCAGTCCCGTCGCCTCAAATTCAGTCCCGTCGCCTCAAATTCATCCCCGTCGCCTCAAAATCAGTCCCGTCGCCTCAAAGTCGGCCGCGTCACCGAAGGATCAACCCCGTCACCCCCACCCGTTTTCGACCCCACTCGTGCGTTGTCGGCCGTGCTGACCGGCACCTGCTGTGGTCGATCCCAGCCGTGCGTCTCGAGCTTCATTGTAACACTAATTTCATAGTACACTTAATTTCCTTGTTGTACTTGTATTTACTGGCGTGGTAGTAATATTATCGCCCTTTTCACCTGTTCCAAAAGTACAAAAAAAGTGTGAAAAAAGTGAAAATTAAGGTGGGCAAGATAACGACATAGCTTATATACTTAGTTTACTTGTTCGACGTTGAACTTAATTTGTACTTGGTCTGTGCTTATTTGGGCAAAAAAGTATGATTAAGCACAAATAAGGATTTTGTCATATTCCTGATGTGTGTGTAAGCGGGCTGGTTGATTGTTGTAGCTGCGCAGAGTAGGTGGGATTAAAGACGAGTGAGTGGGGTCAAAGGCAAGTGGTGAGGTCAAAGACGACTGGGTAGCGTCCAAGATGAGCAGGTGGCAGCCAAAACGAGGGGGTGAGATCGAAGACGAGCGAGTGGCATCTAAGACGAGTGGCAGTGGTCCGTGGGGGAAAAAAACGAGCGGCGGTGGCAGTCCAAAACGAGATGAGCGACGGGGTCAAAAAGACAAGATAGCTACGAGTCCAAAACGAGTAGCGGGTCAAAAAAACAAGCAGGCTGGGTCCAGGTGGCATCCAAAACGAGGAGGTGAGATCGAAGACGAGCGAGTGACATCTAAGACAAGTGGGTGGCATCTAAGATGAGCGGCTGGGGGGGAAAAACGAGCGGGTGGCGTCCAAAACGAGTAGGCGGGGTCAAAAAACGAGTAGGCGGGGTCAAAAAACGAGTAGGCGGGGTCAAAAAACGAGTAGGCGGGGTCAAAAAACAAGCAGGCTGGGTCCAGGACAAATGGGCGGCATCCAAAAAGTGCGGATTGGGCCCAAAACGAGTGGTGGGGTCAAAAACAAGCCTGTGGGGTCAAAAACAAGGGGCCAGATGGTGTGCAGGGAGAAGAGGAGTAGTTCTGATAACGATCAGTGCACTGATCTTAAAGATCAAGTGGCTACTGATGCACCTCAAGCCCCAGCTTCCCTTCTCACCCCGAAACCTCACGTCGCACCCGAAACGTTGAACGTAGCACCTGTACAAAACATCAGGTGTTCTACTCGACAAGGAATTGAATTCCTTACCTGCAGAAACCAGATGCTATGCCACAGTGTAGGCATGGATGGGGGAGCATGGCTGATTTGAATTATGGGCCTGGCAGTCAGTAGGAGGGTGTCGTTTGAGAGATCTGTACCATAGCGTTCCTGTAGTTCGAGGTTTTGTATTTTGAATGTCGTTGAGCGGACGTGGTGTTGGTGTTGGTGCATGCGTGGTGTGTGTGTGTTTGGGCGCAATTGAGCCCAATACGGCAATCACACCACCACAAATTCCTCGATTAGGGGACGGGTACCCCCCCGGGTACCGGTTTTTGTGCGGGTCTCGGAATCCTAACCCGTACCCGTACCCGTCAGGTACCCGTACCCACAACCCGTGCGGGTTACCCATACCCGTGCTGTTCCCTAGATATAACTGTTGTTGAGTGTCCACCACCCTCGGACAAAGCTGCCCATCCGACATTGTGCGATTGTTGCAGGCTTGTCCCAGACTGTACGAGCTAGCCCTAGACACTCACAGTTTGCGCAAGTTCAACAAGTTCAAGTTTGACCCAGTAGTACTCACCCAACTCAAGGAATCAGGTCAAGGAATCAGATCATTGAAGCTGGTGACTCATGACACAGCATGGCCAATACTTTCTCAGCTTCTAGGAATATGGCCACGCATCCAATTTTTAAAGGTCTACCAGTGGTTTACCAGTGATGGCCCACTCTTGCAGCAGCATCCAGACAGTATCAGCGATATAGGATGGGAGGGCGCCAGCGTGGCTTTGTATGAACTCTCATTCCTTGGCTGCGTGGGACGTACTACCTTCTATCACGCTCCCCTTCCCTGGCTCCTTGCGTCCTCTTCCCACTCCCTTTGCATTCTTCACCTGGATATACTACCTAAGGCTGGTACTGCCGCAAGGACAATGCTTGAGTTGCATGCCCCACGCCTTCGCTCACTCCACCTGCCTATTTACGACATGGACGAAGCGGTGTTCATTCACCGATGCACAGTCCTGGAGGAGCTTTTCGTCGATTATCATCTATCCATTCCGCTTCCCGCCTCTGCACTACTGCCCTGAATCGAACACCTATATGTCAATATGATATCTTCGCACGACACGGACTCACACCTCTTTCTGGAGGCCATCGAAGGTCTTCCGAAATTGAGGGTTCTCACACTTGATTACTTTGGCAATAAGGAGTTCCACACCTTGAAGGCGAGATGCGTCGAAAAAGGGATCCAGGTGATCCCCCCATACAGAGGGCACTGGTCGGTGAGTGTCAGACAGCGTACTGCAGAGCTGTCATTCATCTCATTCTTCGCAGGATCACTGTCCTGTGGTTCCAAAGCGCTTCCCTAGGAGACAGTCAATCTCGGACCTTCAGCTTATGACGAGTTGACGTGTCCATGACGAACTAGATGTTCGAGTTGCTACAATATATTCGTTGTTGGAAGAACGAGAGACTATTTCACATCTGGTGCAATTGGCTGACGTGTGACCCGGCCAGTAGATCATACTGGGAGGAAGACGTGGACAGTGTTTCCGTTATGTTTCTATTTGGTAGTTAGCTAAGGACACCTAGACTATTCCTCGTCATGCATACATCGCAACTACGAGCCTAGTACATGTAAGGTGACGCAAGTGCTCTAACAGCCATAGGAGATCCTGCAGTAAACTCGGTTGTGTTTTCAATCATGAGCAGCACGAATAACCTCATCGGCAAACCTGCCGATAGACAGAGGAACACGTAGATCCATAACCGCCCACAGCCGTCACGGCCATGTAGAGCCAGACCACAGACCAGCGGCACGAAGGGGAAGAAGGACTCGGAGGAAGCGGGAGGAGATGGCTACAACAGCAATAAAAACACTCGCCGATCAACGTTCAACCCCAATAGCACCAAACACTCCCGAGCCCCTCCACTGTTCTGTAATCCCCCCTCATGAAGTTTTTGGGGGAAGTTATACGCGTAGATAAAACTAGATCCACCAAACTCCAAACCGTCCGAGTCATGGCAGCATACCAAGGGCATCCCAACAGACATGCGCCATCTTCCACAGGAGCTAGTCATCGTTATCTTGGAGCATGGCTACTATACTCCTCTGGAAGTACCTGACTGTGCCTTCCTTGCCACCTGCTCGCGTGTATGCACCTCCTGGTGTGCATCAGCTCAATCACTCCTGTTCCGAGTGACGACCAAACTCCGGACGCCCACTGCAGTAGCGGCGTTTACTTCTGCCATCATAGCGCCCTCAGTCTGCGGTATATCACTTGGCTCAGCCGTACGATCCCTTCATATAAATTTTGTCGATTGTCCACCATCCTGGGACAAAGCTGCCCATCCATGCTGTTCCGCATCCGACATTGTGCGGTTGTTGCAGGCTTGTCCCAGACTGTACGAGCTAGCCCTAGACGTTCACAGTATGCGCAAGTTTGACCCGGTAGTACTTGCCCAATTCAAGGAATCAGGTCAAGGAATCAGATCATTGAAGCTGGTGACTCTTGGCATGGCATGGTCGATACTTTCTCAGCTTCTAGGAATATGGCCACACATCCAATTTTTAAAGTTTGACCTGTTCTTTGAAGTCCAACCTCCAGACAGTATCAGCGATACAGGACAGGAGGGCACCAGCGTTGCTTTGTATGAACTCTCATTCCTTGGCCGGATGGTTTGTACCACCCACTATCCAGATGCCCTTCCCTGGCTCCTCGTGTCCTCTTCCCACTCCCTTCGCATTCTTCGCCTGGCTGAACTACCTAAGGCTGGTACTGCCGAAAGGACAATGTTTGAGTTGCATGCCCCACGCCTTCGCTCACTCCACCTGCGTGAGTACGACATGGACTCAGCAGTGTTCATTCACCAATGCACAGTCCTGGAGGAGCTTATCGTCAACGGTATTCCAGCCACGCCTGCTCCCGCCTCTCTACTACCGCCCTCAATCGAACACCTATCTGCCACTTGGGTATCTTGGGACGAGACGGCCTCACACTTCCTTCCGGAGGTCATCGAAGTTCTTCCGAAATTGAGGGTTCTCACACTTGATTCCCTTGGCCATGAGCAGTTCCACACCTTGAAGGCGAGATGCGTCGAAAAAGGGATCCAGGTGGTCCCATACGGAGGTTACCGGTCGGTGCTAGTGAGTGTCAGACGACATACTTCAGAGCTTTCATTCATCTCATTCTTAGCAGGATCACTATCCCGTGGTTCCAAAATGCTTCCCTAGGAGACGGTCAACCTCGGACCTTCGGTTTTTGACGAGTTGATGTGTCCATGACGAACTAGACGTGTCGAGTTGCTACGGTATATTCATTGTCAGGAGAACAAGAGACTGTTTTGCAGCTGGTGCAATTGGCTGACATTTGACCCAGCCAGTATATCACACTGGTACGGGGACGTGGACAATGTTTCCATTATGTTTTTATTTGGTAGTTAGCAGGACGCGTAGGCTATTCCTCGTCATGCATACACCGCAACTACGAGCCTAGTAAACATAAGGTGATGCAAGTGCTCTAGCAGCCATAGGAGATCCCGCAGTAAACTCGGTCGCGTTTCCAATCATGAGCAGCCCCACTATGAACGAATAACCTCATGAGTAAACATGCCAATAGAAACAGAAACGCATAGATCCATAACCAACCCCAGCCATCACAGCCATGGAGAACCCGGACCAGGGACCAGGACGACTACAACACAAACAAAAATACTCACCGATCAACCCGAATAACCCCAAGACACTCCCGAACACCTCCACCACGAGGACTTTGACGAACAGATCAGGGTCAGACGCGTCCGCCAGGGCTGCTGTGCTACCTGCGACGCCGACGCAGATGCCGCAGAATAGGTTGCAGACGCCGACTGTGAGACCACCGAAGAACAGCGCGAAACCTGGACAGACGGACGAGGTGGGGCGTCGTGAGCGCCGGATGAGCGAGAAGATACGAGAGGAACGTACCGGTGAAGTAGTTTTCGCGTGTGTAGAGCAGAGGCTCGGGGACATTCTGCAGTTTGGCGGAATATACGATCCCATGATCTAGGTCGTTGAGTTGAGGTTGCTGCAACCCGAGGAACGAAATGGAATCGGCTACGCACCACTCCGTAGATAGCTACGACTTCGCAGAAAATGATACTGACAAACACCGCACCTGATGAGATACGTATCCAGTGACCTAAGCACGACGACGAACCTGATCAAGTTCTTGGTGCTAATTCTCGGTGTTCGGACGCCTCCACCAAGTATTGAGGATCCAGTCAGAAAGATACCCCTGGAAGTATAACAATTCGGTACCCTCGTCAGCGAGATCCAAGGCTTCCAACCAAAAGGAACGAACCATCCAGCACCAAGTACACTGAAACCTATACAAAGAGCTATTCCAAGGGAGCCCCATCACAAAAGGACTCGTCTCCTCGAGGTATCGACCAACATTAAACGATTCGCCTGAGTCTGTGTAGGTTCGATCGGGTAAGCTATGTCTTTCCACGTCACAGATCCTTGGATGGCACACAGGAACGATACCAGTGAATAAGAGGTATAATGCAATAACTACAACGAGGAAAGAAGGGAAACCGAGGGCGTAGTACGTGCTGTAGTACCCCATTGTGTGTTCGTTGAGTGAGTGGTAGTGGTACGGTTCCGCTTGTCGTTTTCGCAATTGTTTACACAGATTTGCACACAGGTGGCTGTGATACTGCCCCTTTTTACTCCAAACATGTACCACCTGCTGAAAGGCCTGCACGAATATCTCACTCGGTGAGCGCTGCATCGAAACTCCTGGATTCTTACTGAATGCTACAGGAAAGAGGAGTTCTCGATCATTATCATTGGTCTCGATGGAGCTGGGAAAACCGTAAGTACGAGTGCTTGCATTTTCAATTTGGGCGGTGCCGGTGCATGGTGGTGCATTCATTCAGCATGCGTCGTGCCGCGTCTGTGTCTGCACTACATGTAGAGCATGTTGTGTTTGGGAAATCTATGATGCCTGACGCACGAACTTTGCAGACATTATTGGAGAAGATCAAGACGTTGTACAATGACGTTCCTGGACTCGAGCCTTCGAAGATAGGTCCGACGGTTGGGCAGAACAGTGCGTCCTTCCAATTCAAGCCCTAACGTCGTGGGGTGACTTACCCTGCTTTCTTAAAAATGCGTCCTGTGTCCACATGGCTATTTGCGCTCTCATCCTCCCTCCTCACATCTTGATCCTCCTCAGTTGGCAAGGTCTCCCTTCCCTCGACCATCCTCAACTTCTTCGACCTCGGTGGACAACGCGGAATCCGGTCAATATGGCACAGATACTACGATGACTGCCACGCCGTTGTGTTCGTCATCGATGCCCAGGACAGGGAGAGGCTTGGGGAAGGGTGGGAGGTATTCGGTGAGTTGGGGTCTCATTATATGCGGTTACTACGCTGGCCCGCTTACTACTTACCCCCTTCTCGTCTCACACATGTCGTTACTCGCGTGGCCATGCCCGTTGCACATCCACATGTCTATATCCAATTAGACTCAGTTCTCTCCTCCCCTCAAATTCTGAACGTCCCACTCCTCCTTCTCGCCAACAAACAAGACACTCCATCTAGTCTCTCTGCAACCGAAATACGACAAGACTACGAATCATGGGACTATCACAGGCGGGAGAGCGCGCGGAGGAGGTACGAGGAGGAGGAGGAGGAGGAAGGCGAGAGGAAGAAGCGGAGGATCGCCAGTCTGGAAGTGTTGGGGGTGTCAGCGTTGGAGGGGTGAGTTTTTTTCGTTCCCATTTTGCCGGGATTGTGCTGCGCGTTTGGTGTATGGCTATGCAGGCTGACAGCGAGTCGATCGCGTAGACAGGGTGTACGCGAAGCCGTAGATTGGCTGTTCTTGCGGGTTCAAAACAGCAGACAGTGCGTATAGCTCGGTCCTTGATTATTGGGGCGCTTGTTGATGCACAACCTCAGAGATCTTGGAGATAAAGCGACGAGAACAAATTGGATTTCTGGGTAACTCCGGTGCAGAACGTGCTTTGCATTTCTTGTTTCTGGCGCGGGTTGAATGTGATACCACTTGTGGTCCGCAATGCATAAGTATCCGCACAAGCCCTAGTGTAATATAATTCGTTTTGAAGTTTGAAGTGGGTAAGTTAAGAGCCAAATCGCTGACAGCACCCGAGTATGTAATGCCTCCTATCTAGTGAAACGCGTTCTTCAGACAGGCACCTTGTGCAATTGCCAGTTGACTGTGAGCACATGATATTACCCAGATGCTACATACTGAGGGGGTGTACATATACATCAGTGGTGCTTGTATTGACGTGATCTATTGTGAGAAAACACGAGAATTGCAAAAAATTGAATAAATATGGTTGGATAGCAGTCGAAAAGTATGAGTAGGATGAAAGGAAATTAGTCCTAAGAAAAAGGACTAGATCGCAACGCGAGTTTAGGCCACGGATTCGGTCCTAGAGTTCTCTCGTACACGGTCCGCAAGTTACTGTCCTCCCCACCCACCACCTACGTCCCCAACGCCCATCATAAAATAACCACTTACTCAATAACCCACTTTCTAGAAGCCTCCGTCACAAGCCTCGTTATCTCCTCTCTCGCCTCTTTCTTTGCACTATCCGTTATACCTACCAGTTTTTCGAGCGCACGAGGAGACGTACTGAGGGGATCGAATTCGAGGATGTGGCCGTCCTTAGTGGGTATAGAGACGAGAGCTGAAGAACTAGCTGAATGTACCGATGGCAGGTGACGGCGGGACGGGGTTCGTTGATGAGAAAGCTAGCATCGATGGGCGAGAGGAGCTGAGTCCGTGAGTTAGCTCGCGAGTGTGCAGCGGAGGACGGAACTGCGTTCTGCGTCTGCTGAGTTCGCACGCGAGTGTGTACGGGAGGTAGTCCCGTTCTGTTGCGGTTGGGTGGAAGAGGTAGAGCCAATGGTAACGGATGGGTCGTGTCGTATGACGATGCTATTTACGCGTCTTAGCGTCTTGGGCCCGTCTGCCTGCTTTTCTTTGCCTTCTTTCCCCTTCCCGCTCCAACCTACGCTCTCCGCGATCGTCCCCGTCCTCGTCTCCGCCCGTGAACCATCCAAGCCCAAGGGCGTACGGATTAGCAAGTGGTGATCCATTAACGCTAAGCATGCTCTCGTCGCGTCTTGGTGCGCGCAGTAAGGGGTATGTTGGTGCCTTGGGGGGTAACATTGTTGGATTGAAGGTTGCGCTTGATGGAGGACGAGTGCGTTGGTTGTTGGCAGGGGTGCCGTGGTATTTGGAAGGCGAGGTACTGCGCGCGGGGACGAAGGAAGGTTTGGTGAGTTTGTGGGGGCTGGGAGAGGGGTGTGGGATGGGAAGACGTGTTGTTGTTCGGACAGTTCCTGGCGTACGAGCCATCGAAAACGCACGTGGGGTGGGTTGTGTATTCGAAGGGCCACCGAACTTCTTCTTCGGAGTGGCAGGCATCGTCCGAGCTGTGTGTGAGGCGTTATTCTTGTCGACCACATGAATCCCCTGGGATCGAGCAAAGGGTGACGCACCATTCTTCGCTGTTCTCCCCTGTTCGCCCTGCTGTCCTTGTCCTTGTCCTGATCCTGAAGCCTCCACCTCCTCCTGTGCAGCTGCCCACTTCCTCTTCCTCGTGTCCCTATCGATCTCGAAACGTCTCCGCCCCACCCATTCCCATCCGTTCATTCTGCAGCCCCCTCAAACAATGCCTTGGATGTCACCATTATATTTATCCGCGAAATCGCCCATGGTAACACCGCGTACGAGCTTGGGGATGCGGGAGATGAGACCTTCTTGGTGGAGGCGGAAGTTTTGGAGGGCGACTGCAAGCCATTCTTCCAGTTGGCGGACGCGGTGCTCGACTAGGTAGTTGCCGAAGTGAAGGTGTATCAAGGGAAGAAAGGAGGGAAACGGATGAGGGCGATAGCACGGTCTGAAGCAATGAACGTTGTCCGTACCTTCGATGTCGAGATTCTTGATCAGTTGTTGTTTCTCTTCGGGCGTGTACTTGCGCGTCGAGTCTGGCATTTGCATGGCGTGCTGGTGCCCTCTGTCGTGCACGCCGTCCAGCCGCCCGGTCGTGTCGGTCGCTCAGAGCTGCTGCCTACTACCTAGTGCGCGTAGTGTACTGCAGTTCCCCAACAATTTGGACTTCGAGTGTGCTCTCAGTCACGTGACCTTTTTCGTTTTTAGCGCGTCACAAAATTTATTGGTCCCTCAACGTTCAACAGCAACTGCTCAAAGCCAACTTCACGCTTGCCTTCCACCAGCGAACACAGACGAGGTTCAGAAGACAGTCAACCAGATCCCAAGAACCTTGTCACTAGCCAACCTGAAAGCGACGACGACGATATTATCCCCAAGTGACGATCTGGAGAGCGTATGAAGCTTCTCCATAACAGCAATGCCATTGCACGAGTCGCGCTAGCTATCGCAGGACGGCGCGTCACGCAACGATATAATGCACGGCTGTTGCACCTTGCTGTAAAACCCAGTGCCGAGGAATCGCACGTTCCTGCAGCTTCATATGTGGCCAACGAGATGGTACTACGGACACCCGAATCCCAGAAAGAGTCGTGCGGTGTTGACACCCCAGCTCCTGTTCAGAGGTACGCGCACGTCTGGAGATATCTCCCCACCGCTCACCCTCCTCACTCTCCCAGTACTAAGAAGGGGAGTTCCAAGAGCCCTGGCCTCCGTGTCGAACCAAAGTCCACGTCCAAGCCGAAGAAGAAGAAGAAGAAGAGGAAGAGCGAGCCGAAATCAAAACGCCGGAAGAGCGGTGCCATTGTGCTTTCCAGTGAATCCATGGCGCGGAGCGAAACGCAGCGCAGTGACGTTCTCGACACCCTCAAAAAGTCAGAGCCTGCTCGGGGTGCGGGAACGAATCATGTGTCGGGAGAGTTCCTGCGGGGCATGATCAAGCAGCTTGACGAGCGCGAGAAAATGGGACTGTTAGCCATCCTTCAGAATCCTGGAGTGCAGGTTCGGGGTGAGTCGAGTGAGAGGCGGCCATTTGAGAAGAGGGAGTTCCTGCAGACTAGGGGCCGGCGTCTTGCTAGGGACAAGAAAGAGGGGCTGTTCGCCATGCTGGGGCGTCCTAGACTTGCGGTTCGGGGTGAGTCGAGTGAGGGGCGGGCGTTTGAGAAGAGGGAGTTCCTGCAGACTAGGAGCCAGCGTCTTGCTAGGGACAAGAAAGAGAAAGAGGAGCTGTTCGCCATACTGGGGCGTCCTGGACTTGCGGTTCGGGGTGAGTCGAGTGAGAGGCGGCGGTTTGGGAAGAGGGAGCTCTTGCAGACTAAGAGCCAGCGTCTTGCTAGGGACAAGAAAAAGCCGCTGTTCGCCGTACTGAAGCATCCTGGACTTGGGGTTCGGGAAAGATGGAATGGAGGGTGGGGGAAAGACAGTAGGTTTCACCGATTATGGGGTCGCAGCAGAATTAGGACTTACGACACGACACAGAGCTGGCGCCGCCTGTTAACAATTCACGGGCGTCCCGCCCAGCATCGACCCCGACAGGCGAACCCCCGCCTCCTCCTCACCAGCTACTTCATTATTCGCATCGTATACAAGGCTACATTCAGGGCCAGGGTAGCACAGAAGGAGCAG
Source organism: Melanogaster broomeanus (assembly GCA_014904935.1). Classification (NCBI taxonomy): domain Eukaryota; kingdom Fungi; phylum Basidiomycota; class Agaricomycetes; order Boletales; family Melanogastraceae; genus Melanogaster; species Melanogaster broomeanus. The sequence goes on along the minus strand of MU123838.1, from coordinate 6,767 downwards.
ACATCTATCCTTCGAGGTTCGTCGTGCAATCGCAGGGCTGAGGTACAAAGAACTCATGCGGAGATGTATTCTAGACATCCCATCTCCCTCGGAACATAAACCCATTGCGCGGCTCGCACATGGTCTCGATCGCGTGTTATTCAAGTAAGTCCAGACGCCATTGTTTTTTACTATTCTCGTGGCTCCTTTTTCTCTGTGGCCTCGTGTCATTGTATGCGTATGTTCCCTAACCATTCATTCAACCTACCAGCCCAGGTGTACACTGGGTCCGAGATCCCCGCTCTCGCGTTTACAATTTCTCACCATGGATAGAGTCCATACCCAAAGTCACCGATTTCGCATTCGAGCGAACAACAGGGTTTGTGTCGAGCTCCTAAGGACACGGTGCGTACGAACGTTCACCACTCTCTGGTGTACCTTCTCCCCGTCGCCAGTCCTACATCGCAATCCTATGCCCATCAAGAGTGGACATATGTAACTCACCCACGCGCGTTATACAGGACCTCCACGCCCTGGCAAAACTACACAAACGGCCTTTCACAGGGTCTACGTCTTCGCTGACAGGTCTTCTGAGTCAGATCTATTTCTTTATCTCGGGAGATAGAGAGGTGGATACGAGTACGTTGAGTCGGGTGTTTGCTGGTGAGGTGAGTGCTGGCATCCTGTTGCTCATGGTTTGGTCTTGTGGGGTGTTTCTCGCTGGAGCGGGCTGCTGGTTTGCACATTTCACCTCCCTACGCGCCTGATTCTCCGCTCCTTCTTTATCCCTATGATATTGCGATTATCAAACCCCTTATACGAAATCGACATACTATGACCTAACTGACGAAAATCACAAACTGCAACCAGCCGAGAAACTTCACCCCTGGTCAACGCATGCCCGTCTCGGTAGGTGCTCAATTACAAAGAAGACGTATGGGCCATCGATGCTGATAAAGCGACTGAGTTGGCCGAGAAGAACGTGTTGACTTGGATGGTAAAATGATTTGTTTTGCTTTTGGGTGACATGTTCTTTATTGATTGAAATATTTTGTGATTGTTGCCACGATGGACGTGGGTCTATAGGGAACGATGCTCGAGAAGTTTCTAACGGTTCCGGAGGGGGAGTTTAAGACATATTTACGCGATACCCCGCAGGAGGACGCAGGGAACGAGCACGATACGCGGAGAGAGGCGTATCGGTATGCGTTGGTGAGGCGCCCTCTCGTTCTAACTCCTCCGTTACTGTTTGGCTCACTATTACTCCATAGTCTGATTGCTTCGTCATGCGTTCCCAGCTCGATTGTGTCGACCCTCGATTACCGAGTACGGGCGTGTTTGATATCAAAACACGTGCTGCTGTACCTATTAGGATGGACGTGCTTAATTACGAGGTGAGGGGTGTCTTTCTATACGCGGGTTCATGAGTTTTACATTTCCATTGCTATTAATTTCTCGCTTCTGCTTGCCATTGGTGGTGCTCATGACTGTCTGCTGGTAGGAAAACTCGGGGTACTTGATCAAGACGCTCACAGGCCAACTGGAGAGTTTTGAGAGAGAGTATTATGACCTCATTCGGAGTGCCTTTTTAAAATACAGGTGAATCTTCGCTCCTTCCTCCCCCTCTCCTTTCCAAGAATTAATGAATCACAATTCACACACCATGACCCTGTCCAGCTTCCAAGTTCGTATCGGTAACATGGACGGCATCTTCGTTGCCTACCACAACACCGCGCGTATATTCGGATTTCAATACATCTCACTGGAAGAGATGGAGGCGAGGTTGTATGGACCAGTGAATGGGGCGAGGATATTTGAGATGTGTCTGTCGTTGCTTGAGAAGATCTTAGGCGAAGTTGTTAAGGTCTACGGACAACGCGTGAGTCGCTCTTGTCGAAATCATCAAACCGAACGCCAAATTTATTATATCCACGGGGGGAATAAAAAAATCGCAGAGTGTCAAATGCACGATCGAAAGCCCCGAAAACAGCAACTTTATGCGCGTCTGGGTCGAGCCTGCAGAATGGGACGAAGAAGCAGGAGGGGGAGCGCTGTCCCGTTACACGGTTTGACGTCAATGTGGCGAGTTATCTGTATGGTGGAGCCGAGCCGGTGAGCTGGGTGGACGCGGTCTCTGATGATCGACCGTGTATGTGTTGTTCCTCTTTGTTCTGGTCTCTCCTCCACTTCCTTCGTGGTGCCTAGATTCTGCATGAACCCAGCTGACGCTGTTGATGTGCCACAGGGCTCCTCCACTGGACGATGTCCCATTCTGCGATGAGCGATGATCAAGTCCGCAGCTCCCTCGAGAAGGCCCGAAGCCGGCAAGGAGCGGGGATGAGCTTCCCCGCTGGGGTCAACTCGTTGGAGGAGATGGAGAAGAAGTGGAATGATATGGATTTTGGAAGGAAGTATTCGGGTGGGGAAGCAAAGGAGGACGCGGAGGTGGGCGCTGGCGTTGATCGTGCTGGCGGTAGGGGAGAGGGCGAGGACGGGCACATGGGCGCTTCGTCAGGGACAGTTGAGGGGGGATACGAACTGAAGGGGGAGATCGCAGCTGCAAGTCCCCAGTCCCTTCCGCGGCCTTCCGATCCGTAGGCATTTCGCCATCCTCACCTCGATATCCTGCACCTGCGCGGATCTCGCGCAGAGGGGCCGCGAGGAGATGAGCCGCGAGGGAGCGGAGGGACGGGAGAAGGTCGTGTGGACGCCCCAGTCGTCTACGTCGGAATCCTCATCCATGTCGAGTGCCGTCGAGGGCCGTGCGCCCAGCCCATCGAGACGCCGCTTGCTCTCGAGGGCAAGTCAGATTAACGATCGGCCCTTCGACGAATGCTATCACATTGCATACTGGAAACCATTCACACCACTCTGCCATGAAACACACACCCCGGTGTACTTACCACCTGTACTGACGTGGTTCTGAGCGTGTCTTTTAATTGCATCCTACACATAGCTAGAATAGTAGACAGTCTAAATACATCAATTTTTTTCTTCGGACAGTTGTGATATTAGGCCTTAGTAGCAGGGCTGAGTGCGAGGAACGAGCACGCAGCGCTAAGGCCTGTGTATGAAAAGGTGTAGCTGGACTGACTATCCACTTGGGTACCTCATCTGTCGTCTGTCTCCGAAGATAGGGACCAGGATGTTTAGGGCCAGGGGTGGAGTAGGGGGCGGGATGGTAACGGCGGTTTCGTAGCCTGCGAAAGCTCTCGTCAGGGGGCTGCCGCTACCCCGAGCGCCGCCCATCCAGGGCTGTTTAGGATGACTGCCAACTAAGCGTGAATAGATAGGGAGTGAGATTCCGACACCTCACAGATGGAGGGGGAGACCCCGTCTACCGTTGGTTGAACAATTGGGTGAGGGAGGTTTCTGCGCCAGGTAGAGATCGCGATGATATACCCATGACTTGGAAGCAAGGTTCATGCCACCAAACCGGCTGGCGAAGAATCATTCAATGACACCGTTCGGCATTCGCCACTGGCACGCCAGGACTTTTTTCGCTATGTACATCCATGCAGCGGTAACCCGAAACACCGCTCTGGAGGAGGTGTGCCCAAATTAGGAATTTTTGAACTACCATGTAAGGGAAATATCAGCTCGAGTCTGCAGAGACAAAAGCAAAATCTGCATGGTTTGTCTCAATGCTTGCCACGGTATGTTGCACCCTTCGGGGTTGCACACGATAAAATTGGAACGATACAGAGAAGATTAGCATGGCCCCTGCACAAGGATGACACGCTTTTCCGGAGTGGTAGACCTACGGGTCTCAATATTTATTGCTTCTTTTTTTGTTTTTGACAGCGCCACTACTAGTATCGATGATATGTAGTGATTCGCAATGGGCAACTATATATATATCGACCGATTGCATTTTCATGGTTCAAGTCATGATACGTGTAACCAAGGGGGTACTATGTAGGAAGTGGCCATGCCAGCTCTGCCATCGCTTGGCCAGATCGCAGCCTAGGATCTCGACATTCGGAAACAAAGTTTGCAAGTTCGCCGTTCTGAGTTCTCCGATTTCGTGGATGCACGGCCATATGGGCGTTCCGACGATTCAACTTTGGAACGACTTTACCCGTTTTGCAGCAGGTCATCCACGTCTTTGGGTCACCTGGCACACGCGGCATGAGTTGCCGGATTGCACTGGTTCGTAGGCAGTCTTTCCTAGGCAGTCTTTCCCAGCGGGAATATGGCAATGGCGTTAAGCTTGCATGTACCTCCTGCATATGCGTTGTCTCGTGCTCAGTTCGAAGCACATAATTAGGTCCCATTTCAGCCACTCGGCGACGAATCCCCAAATGTATATCACGCCTACGACCTAGGCCTATGTCCTGCCGTGACTAATACTGACGGGCCTACAACCAATGTAAAACTCCCGACCATTCAAGAGGCAAGGTCTCCGCTCCTGCCCCATCTTCACCCTTTCTTCAACCGCCATGTCCGACCCCGTTGCCGAAACTGAGAAGATCGCTGACGAGCGCAACTCGGACAACTCTGGCACCCCACCCGTCGAGATCTTTGAGCGTCCCAAAGGATGGCGCGCGATTTACTACCACCCAGTTCTCCAGGTTTCGCTCCTCGGCTTCGTATGCTTCATGTGTCCCGGCATGTTCAATGCTCTTGTTGGCCTCGGCGGTGGAGGCCAGGTGAACACTACTGACTCGGCCAACGCAAACTCGGCTCTCTATTCGACCTTTGCCTTCTTCGGTTTCATCTCTGGGTCAGTCTCAGTCTGCGTTGTCCCGTTGTCTCCCTTCGTCGACTGAGGATTTCTAATAGCACAGTCAACAATGTTCTCGGCCCCCGACTGACACTCATGCTCGGGACCTGGGGATACTCGTTGTACATCGCCGCCTACTTGTATGTTCTTATTCTCACCTGCTATGCTCGACCTCGTCATACCTCAGCTACTACTTCTTAGGGCCGTCAATATTCATCCAAACGCGGGTAACTTTGTCGTAGTTGCAGGTGCCCTCCTTGGAGCTTGCGCTGCCTTGCTGTGGAGTGCCCAAGGCTCTTTGATGATGTCCTACCCGACCGAGGCTGAGAAGGGTCTCTTCATCGCTATCTTTTGGGTAATCTTTAATTTGGGTGGTGTCGTCGGCTCTGCAGTGGCCTTCGGGCAGAACTTCCATGCGGTGGTGAGTCTCATCAGCCCGTGACTGTCTTCCCGTCCCTCATTCTTCCAGGCTGGCTCAGGTACGCTTCAGTCGATCGCCTTGGATCATGATTCATCTGATCTTGACTATCTCTACCAATCGCAGTCGGCAATGGAACCTACGTATGTCGACTCCATCGACCAAAATCCCAAAGAGCTGACATGCCTCGCCCAGATCGGCTTCTTGGATCCTGACGCTCATCGGAGTCTTCCTCCCTCTTCTGATGGCCGACCCAGACAAGATAATCCGTACCGACGGTACCAAAGTCGTCCAATTCCGACATCCCTCCTGGAAAACCGAGTTCCTCAGTCTCTTCATCGCCCTCAAAACCGACCCATGGATCATCCTCCTGTTTCCCATGTTCTTCGCCTCCAACTACTTCTACACCTGGCGTGAGTCCTTCCTGCTGCCGTGCGTGGGCTTCATGTGTATGTCTGAGCACTGATTCTGCAACGTTTGTTGGGGGAACGAAATACAGAATTCAACGACTACAACGGCGCTATATTCACCACCCGTGCGCGCGGGCTGAATAACTTCGTCTACTGGACATCGCAGATCTTCGGCTCGGTCTTCATCGGGTTTTTCGTCCTCGATCAGAAGCGGCTCCGACGCCGCGTCCGTGCCTTTGCCGGGTGGACGGTCGTCCTCGTTATGGTGTTCGTCGTGCATATCTGGGCGTACTTCTACCAGAGGTAAGCATATCGCGAATCCCTGTCCACCGTATTGTCGGGGCTGTGTCTCCTCCATATTCAACACGTCCTTGTTCTTGTTCCCGTCGATCGACAGGACATACACGCGCGAAACCGTATCGCCCGCGACAGCCATCGATATCTACAGCACGGACTATCCGGCGCACGTCTGGCTCATGATCTTCTACGGCCTCCTCGACTCCATGTGGCAGACGTTCGTGTACTGGCTTATGGGCGCGATGTCGAACGACCTCGCAAAGCTCGCGGTGTTCGCCGGGTTCTGTGAGTAGTCGTTCCTCGTCCCCTCCCTGTCTAAAGGGGACAAAAAAAACACGACCATCGCGCGCTCACATGTCACCTCTTTTCTCTCCCGTTGCTCTTCAGACAAGTGCCTCCAGTCCTGCGGCGCAGCTGGTGTTTGGCGCGCCGACGGTGTTGGTCTTCCGTGAGCCCCTCCCTCCTCCATCTCCCGTTCCTGGGTCCCCCCGTCTCGGCGACGCTGACCTGAGACCACGTCCCCCCATCCACAGGTACATGAACATCTTCCTCTCGACGTGGGGGCTCACGGCCGCTGGCCTGCTCTTCGCGCTGCCGATGCTGTATTTCCGCGTGCAGGACCACACAGAGGAGGCCGACCTGTGAGTGTCCGCCCCTCCGCCCTCGCGTGGTGGGCTTGCGTCTGTCTTTTGTTTTCGTCCCTGACCTACCCACCTTGCAGGTTGCAGACCTCGGGCTCGGGTGCGCGCGCACAGGAGAAGAACGTGGACGAGGCGCGCGCGGGTGCAGATGCGGCTGTGGTGGAGTGATGGTGTGCATGAAGTGTAAGGAACGTGAACACAACACCCTTACACCGTTTTCCTCGATGGTGGTCCTTGCGAACGTGGATAGTTAGTTTGGTGGGCTCGGTTCGGTTTCTTTTTCTACGCTATGCGGG